>CALNHX010005106.1:0-113717 GCA_940337035.1 Agriotes lineatus
ATAAACTTTTCAGTAATGGGTTTTTAAATTACAAAAATGGCGGGCATGTAATAGATATTAACGATACAAGTTTGATTATGAGCATCTTAACCAAACGAGTTTGATTGCCAAAACGAGGCGGTGAGTCGAGTTTTGCGGCAATCATACGAGTTTCGTTATGTGCCATAAGCAAACGTGTATTGTTCTAGTAATTAACGTATTTAGAGGGCTAACCCAGTCTTAACATTCGAGCATATTTTTACCACTCGAGCGTGCGCAGCGAAGCGAGAGTGGTAATTTATGTGAGAATTGTTAAGACAGTTACCCCTCGAAATGCGTTCATTAGTTTGTTGTTCATTGACGCAATAATTTTGAATCAATAATAATTACTAAAAACTGCTAAATCGAAATCGGACTATCATGAATATGTATGATGCTGCTATAATGCATGGAAGTTAAATGAGTGGATACATGTTAAATGTATCTTAACATTCGAGGACGAGAGTAGATGCATGTTAAATGAGTGGATGCATATTAAATGTATCTTAACATTCGAGGACGCGAGTGCATGCATGTTAAATGGGTGGATGCATGTTAAATGTATCTTAACATTCGAAGACGCGATCATGTTAAACACTGTTTAACATTTCAATGAACAGTAACATATTTTATCTTCATCAATAAACTCTGGTTCGATGTATTTTTTATATAAAAAGAGTGCGGTAATGTTCATAACCGCACTGAGTGCAGTAATATCTATCCATTACCGCACTGAGTGCGGTAATATAGTACGTCCGCGGTAAAAAAACGGAATTGGAATCGAGAAAGGGTGGTAAAAGAAATTTGAAAATTCTGAAGACTACGTAGCAGAAGATTCCCATTTAGAGTATTTTTCAAAGTAAGTATAAACTGTTATTTTATTTTATAATTACAACTAGTTATGTTAGCTGTAGTTACAATTAATAATGAGAAACTTCCGTTTGTTGCATGCTTTTTGGAAAACACATAGAGGGTGTATCTTTTTTGATGGCATTAAATGAAAATCTCTGTATCATTAGAGCTCAAGTCAACTTTATGATAGCATGCTTTAACTAATATTTTGGAAGTTATTACTTTTTTAAATTAAAGAATTGTATTTACCTAAGTAGACCCTGATTTACGCAAAATCGCTAACAATTGAACAAGAAATAATAATAATGGTGAGGCACTAACACCCCGTGAAGGAGCTTGGCCTGCAAGGGAAGGTCAGAGCTTCCGTATCCTCGCTCTCACACCCGCAAAACATAATTATTCTAGTTGGCTCTAAAAACTCCTCGTGGCGAAATTATCGCACTAAACGTACTAAAACAATTGAAAAGTATGTTTTTAGATTAAACAATATGAGTTTCGCTAAACAGTTGTAAATTACAATAAAACATCTTTACAACAATATACCATTGTTAGTGATTTTGCGTAATTCATGGCCTACTTTACGTACATAAGTAGTAATGCGGCAGCGAAACTAGAGCAACCTGTCAATCAAACGATTAATTAAATCCGCGAATTAAATCCGCGGATTGACCTAATTAATTTCGCGGATTGATCTAATTAATTTTCATATGTGCTACTGATTAAATTACGCATTCGCTTCTGATTAAATTACGCGGCCATTTTTAATTTGCTTCTGGAATTACGCGGCGGCCATCTTGGATTTCTGGCGCGAATATTTGAATTTTAAATTTTTCAGAATCAATTAATTGATCTAATTAAATCCGCGGTTGTCAAATAACATCAAATTTTAAACTTTGAACACAACAGATTTCCGCTTAAATTGTATTTATTTCGCGAACAAATCTTGTAACAGCGTTGTGTAATTATTCAAATGGAAAATGCAATCAACTTACGAACTCGCAAACGTTCGGCTATTTTATGAATTACACTTAGGCGTTTTATATTACAATTTAAATAAACGGAGCAAACAGCGATGAGTGGAGTTTTTAAAATATTGCTCGGCTAACATCTTGTTTGTGACGTCACGCTATTTTCATCAGGCATCGAAGGTCGTGCGAGCGAAAGCAAATGCTTTGTTATCGTGTATTTAGCCGGAGGCTACTGAAAAGACGTTACATTCTTGTCGCGCGAGAAAGCTACATGTTTAAGCCTGCAGGGTTTGGTGGGGCATTATCTGCATTTTTACTTGAGCGGGGTCTCATTTTGCCTGTACCTTCGCGTGTGAGCAGTGTCTCGTTGTTCTATATATACATCTTTGTGCTTTTTGTGCCTTAAAAATGGAACAGGAGTTATCCGTTATTGCTATACTCGACTGGTTCAAGAAGGGGCTCCATACCAATGCCGAATTTGTGCTAATGGCGTTCAAAATTATCCAGCATAAGATAACTAAGGGCTGTGTAATTCTGGATCCTAATTACATGCTAATTTACTCTGATTTGTGCCAAGCCGTGGGTAAAATTAAAGCGAGAAGTTCAATGGCTTGTTTGCCGGTAAGTAAAAAATTATTTCGTATTTTTAAATGACCATGAGGTTCTTTCCTATGTATCTACAATTGTAAAAACGCTACATCTTAAAGTCAATCGTTATTATTCATTTTAAAATCAGCACAACACCTTAGAAACGCCCATATAAAATTAACATTTTTTTTGCAGGTGGACCCAACTACAGATGCATTGGATTTAACTACGCCCTCGCGTAAGCGTAGTTTGGCTGCATCGGTGGGCTCAAGCAGTTCGCAGCCTATAAATGTAAGTACCCTAGCATTTTTTGTATTTAAATTATTCCTATTTTATTCAAGCTAAAAATTAAATGCAGGCCTGTCGCTATATCAACGCAATTTGCTCACATAAAATTAACAGGGGAACCCACCTGCAGATGCACTGGATTTAACTACGTCATCGGGTAACCGTAGATTGGCTGCCTCGGAGGGTTCAAACAATTCGCTGTCTATAAATGTAAGTGTTTTTGTATTTAAATTATTCCTATATTATGCAAGCTAAAAAATTAAATGCAGGCTTGTCACTATATCAACGCAATTTTTACGGGGATTGTAATAGTTTTTAATATTGCAGCAGCTGAGTAACAACATGTCTGAGCACGCAACTTCTAAGAAAGCCGTCTTGGATCCTGCATCATTGAGCGCCCTTAATCATGGGGTATCGAAAGGCTCTTCTAAAGCATCCTTAGCGGGCCCCTCTACATTGTCAGTTGTAAGTAGTTTTAATGTGTATCATTTATTTACTGCATGCGCGTTATTTTCGACGCGTGTTTATCTGCTGCAGGGCCCTCTCCAATAAAATTTATTGTTACTTTCAGATACGCTACGCACCCCGTCTTGAGACACCTGCCCGTGAGTATTCAAGCAGTCATCTCAAGGAACAATCGGGAGGAATCTCTGCCCTGCCTCGAAGTGCTGTACCGTTGGAACCTCGAGTCGCCACCCCAAATTCTGGTGCAGATGAAATAAGTGATGTAAGTGTGTCTTTACAAATTGCAAATCATAACACTAATTTGCTACGTATTTTTGTAAACAAATGTTTAATTGATTTTTAATTTCAGATGCCTAACAACAACGATGAGCTGCGCTATCTGATTATTCAGAGAGAATATCAGAAAGTAATTAAAAAGTTCAGCACCACATCGGACAGCGTCACCTTTAACTTCAGGCCTGTAAACAACGTTAAAAATCCGATGGTCTGGCTAGAGGTAATTTCAGATGACTATACATTTATATTTTTCCTGATTATAATGTTAAATATTTGATGTTCTAGGATGCGTTCAAGGAACTCCTGGGCTATATTCTTAAAAAGACGCAGCCCTCCGATCGAGTTGGTTTGGTGCTGCGCAATCACAACTACCCGGAAAAGCCCCTGGGAATCTCCTTCAGAAGGGCCGACCAGTTGTCAGTCGCTGTGATTCTCGACATCGTTTCAAAGGTCCTCCAGAGTAACGCACGGTTCTTCTTGCAAGACGACATGACATTGAACGTGGACAAGGTATCGTTACCTATAGGTCGTGGTAGATCACGAGCTGTATTAACAGGCGCTAATTTTGATGTTTTTTGTAATAAGAAAGTAGGTATAATAGTTGTGCCGGCTAAAGACAACATGTGTCTGGCGTCGGCTATTGTAATTGCAATTGCGTTTCGAGACGGCGACGAAAGGCTGCCTGAACTAAAATCAGGATCGCCACTGTTGTTTAACCGAGCTCTGCGACTCATTAGGTTTAGTCAGGTCGACTTAACTGATGGTGGCAATTATGAGCATCTTGCAAAACTGCAGGCTTACCTAACAAACTATACCCTAGTTGTATATAATTCTCGGGACGGTAGTACAACATATTTTGAAGGTCCTCGTGATAGGAACAGGGTTGTTCTAAATTTAATTTTAGACGAAAATCACTTCAACGTAATTACAAGTTTAACATCTGCCTTTTGCGCTAGTTATTTTTGTGAATTGTGCAAATTTAAATTTAACAATAAACGCCAGCACTTGAACTGTAAGTACAGCCCTTTCTGTCAGCTTAACCCACCCTGTAATATCATGCTACACACAATAAAATGCTCTGTGTGTAATAGGGACTTTCGGGGTGCCGAGTGTTTCGAGGCCCATAAAAGTTCAAAATTATGTGACAAACTTTACAATTGTGCTGTTTGCCTAGCTAGCGTTTGGAAAAATAACCGGAAATATAAATGTGGCCATACATTTTGTGTGCCCTGTAATAAAATACAACCAATTAGACATTTTTTTTACATGTCTAGGAGTGTTAAGAAAACGGGTAGCGCAAAATCATTGGAAAAAGTTTGATTTGTCTTTTATGACCTTGAGTGTAGGCAGGAAACACCAATCCCTGGCAGTCCCAATAATTTCTTGCACGAGCCTAACCTTTGCGTTGCTGCGCACGTTTGTCTATCCTGTTTAGACAACGAAGATTTGAATCAAAATTGTCGAAACTGCGGTGTAAGGCTACATGTGTTTAGACAGGACCCTGTTAATTCATTTCTTACATACATTTCAACCTTAAGTGAAGTTTTTGAAGTAACAGTAATTGCCCACAACCTGAAGGGCTATGATGGATGCTTTCTTCTACGGGACATTATTAAAAACAGATCAAGCTGGAACCCTAAAATAATTACAACGGGCACAAAACTTATGTCAATTACATGCGGCCAAACTAGGTTTATAGATTCGTTAAATTTCATGCCCCTACCTTTATGCAAGCTCCCAAAAACTTCTAATTTTCCGGAAACTAAAGGCTATTTCCCATACTTGTTCAATACAATAGAAAACCAAAATTATATCGGTGTTATGCGGCCTATATAATACTTTGCTCCAGATAATATGAACGTTGCAGATAGACGAGAATTACTAGAGTGGCACAACAAGGTGCAAAGCGGTTACGTTTTCGATATGCAAAAAGAAATTTTAGAGTACTGCATTTTAGACGTCCAAATTTTAAGTAAGGCTTGTTAAAGATTTTGGAAGTTATTTACATTTGAAAATGGCGTAGATCCCTTCCAAGAATCTGTCACGATAGCCAGTGCCTGCAATTTGCTATTTCGAAGGCGTTTTTTACTAAATAATACCATAGGCATTATCCCACCCGGTGGATATAGGTTGGCCGATAAGCAATCTGCAACGGCCCTTAAATGGTTGTCATGGATGGAGAATTGTAGCGGTGTAAATATTCAGCACAGCGGTAAAGCTCGCGAATTTCGCCTCCCTAATGGTCTGTTAGTTGACGGTTTTTGTGCTGAAAACAATACTGTGTACGAATTTTTAGGCTGTTTCTGGTACGGTTGCGAACTCTGTTCCCCTCTTCAGACATCTGACGTTGATAGAGATGCGGGTGCTATGTTTTTACGGCGCGAAAATACGTTGGCCAGGGCTGACCGTATACGCAATAGTGGCTACACCCTTATTGAGATGTGGGAGTGTCAATTCACAGATTTTTTGAAGCAGAATCGTGACGCTAAAAATTACGTCGAGGCTCTCCCCATTTTACAGCATAAACCCCTAGATCCACGAGACAGTTTCTTTGGTGGCCGGACGAACGCGGTCAAATTATACTATAAATGTCAGCCAGGGGAGAAAATTTATTATTACGACGTTTGCTCTCTATATCCCAGCGTGAACAAGTATGGGAAATATCCTGTAAAGCACCCCAAAATTCACATAGGCCACGAAGCCTGCTCCCTGCTACCCATCGATACTGTCGAGGGTCTTATAAAATGTGTTGTTCTGCCCCCAACATCGTTATTTCACCCTGTGCTCCCCTATAGAACTAATAATAAGCTCATGTTTATTTTATGCCGAACTTGTGCTGAAACTTTACATCAGGGCTTGTGCATTCATACCGATGAAGACCGTCGTTTTGAAGGTATGTTTGTTGCCGACGAATTAAGAATGGCCCTGGAGAAAGGCTACAAAATTGTAGAAATATTTGAAATTTGGGAGTACCAGGTCATAAAATATGACAAAAATTTCAAAGCAGGTGGTCTTTTTAGCGGATATATCGATAACTTTCTGAAAATGAAGCAGGGGTGTTCGGGGTGCCAAGCAACTGTATCACAGACGCTGATAAAGAGGCCTACATTCGTAGTTATTTAGAGGTAGAGGGAATTCATTTAAATAAGGATAACATCAATAAAAATCCAGGGTTACGATATCTTGCAAAGTTAATGTTGAACAGCTTTTGGGGTAAGTTTGGGCAGCGTGAAAATTTGATGCAGTGTTCGATAATAACGAACCCTGCAGATTTTTTTAAACTCTTGACAAATCCTGATGTGGAGGTTCACTCATTGGTTCCTATTGATGACGAGGTAATTTTAGTAAACTGGGCTAAAGTTGCAGAGGCTGTAAACCCCTTGCCAACTGTTAATGTTGCAATTGCAGCGTATACAACGGCACATGCTCGCCTTCAGCTTTATAGCTATTTAGATAAGTTAGGGGATCGAGTATTTTATTTCGACACAGATTCGATTTTCTTTATTGCGAGAGAAACAGGGTCATTTTTAGGCCAGCTAACAGATGAATCGGCAGAATTCGGTCAGGGTAGCTACATAACTGAGTTTGTAAGTGGCGGTCCTAAAAACTACAGCTATAAGGTATATTCAACAGACAAAAAAGCCGAAATTCCTGTGTGCAAAGTGAAAGGGATCACCTTAAACTTTAATAATTCAAATATTATAAATTTCGACTCGATGAAAGAAATGATTTGCAATAACGGTATAGATGGTCTTTTATATGTAAATACAGACCGCAAAATAGTTCGGACCTCAAATTATGAGGTTGTGTCAACGCCCGAGAGGAAAAAATATCAGTTTGGGTATAATAAACGACGGCGGTTACCTGATACCTTTGATACTGTGCCTTACGGTTTTAAAGCCCCTTAGATAAGCGAGGCTGCATATTTTATTAGAATGTAAAATGTATCCTTCTAATGTTATTTTATTAGTTCGTAAATTGTATTTTCTAATGTTATTTTATTAGTTCGTAGTCTGTATTTTCTAAAGTTGTTTTATTAGATCGTAAACTGTACTTTTCTAACGGATTTTCGATATTTTATTCTTTTCTTTTCATAAAAAATAACACATGTTCTGTGCTTGCTATTCACGATTTTTGCACTTCTTACGTTTTTCAATAATCTCCGATATTTTGATTCATTTGCTCTAACTTTAACTGCATGTTAGATTTAAGTGCGTGTTAGTTTATTTGCATGCTAGGTTTAAGCGTGTTTTTTTTTGTAAAAAATAAAACAATGGATAGATGTAAAAATACATTTATTAAATATTTCGTGTGCAATAAAAATATGCTTAATTACAAACATTTGTGTTTTTATTTTCTAAATAACATTAAGTAAGTTTATTGAGGTATAGTATTGCATATATAGTGCTTTTACGTAATTGTCATTAGAAACTAAATTATCAGAGAAATTACCTATGAAATCTAACATAGACACATTGTTCATTTTGAAATATAAATATATTAAACAATATACAGTGTGTCTCACTTTTCTACTTGACACGCCTGTAACGTCGTTATTTATTTTCTGATTGATTTTAAATTTTGCAGAATTATACTACCTGGTAAAAGGGTTATATTCACAATTTTAAAATAATTGTACTGCATATCGGTAGCCTACTGCGATCAGAAATAGACGCAAAAAATCTAAAAAACATAGTAGGCCTTGTTTAATCGTAAAAGTAGTTGTGACAATCGTTTTAGGACCACCTGAAAACCCTAAAATCTAATTTTGGTTACAAAATTTTGAGTAGCAATTGTTTTATGCAATATTAAAGTTAAATCAATATTATTTCGTTTTTACTATTTCTTTTATGCATTAGTACAGTGCTTTTGTCTAAAAGCTATCATGGAAGTTGCTCGAACACATATTTGTTAAATACAATTACAAAGATTTACTTTTTATTTTAAATACACTACAGAACTAAAAAAAACTAGACTAATATTGAAATTATTTAGCAGTTTGTCTAATACAATATTATTAAAGTTAGAATAAAATTGTCTTTTTACTTTTTAATGTAGACCACAATGCACTGGGCTTATCTAATAATTATAATTAATTTACAAAACTAGATTTTTCCAATTTACATCAAACTCCCTTGTTGTCTAATGCACTTTTCAATCCGCTTTCTGTTATTTGAAACAATATTTTGCAGTTGTCATGGAGTTATTTCAGCGCATGCTTGTCTAATACGGTTACACAGATCTTCTCTATTTTGGGTATTACATTGATACACTTTTTGTTTTAGGACTCCCCATAAAAAAGAATTCTAGGGGAGTTAAATCTGGCGATCTAGGGGGCTATAATATTAAGGGGCTATAAGGACCTATCCATCTCATTGGAAACATTTCATTTAACCAATCGCGAACAATTCTGGCATTATGAATTGGCGCGTCAGCTAATTGCAGGTATAAATCTCTTCTTGCTGCTAATGGTAACTCATCAAGTACGTCTTGAAAATCAGTATTAAGAAAATGAAGAAACCGTTGTGATGTAAAATTCTCATTGGGAAAAAATGAACAAATAATTCTGTTATTTAAGATTCCGCACCAAACATTGATCTTCTGGGAATACTGTCTCCTACAATTTATAGTAAAGTTGGGATTTTCAGATGCCCACCATCTACAATTTTGTGATGAAACGCCTCCATTAGTTGTAAAAGTGGCTTCATCCGTAAACATAAACTTAAAAAATCCTGTTATTTAAAAAATTTTCTTGTGCCGATAGACAATATTCCATTCTTCTAATTTCATCGTTTTCTTCAAGTGTATGCGGAAATTTCGGTTTATATGGTTTGAGTTTGTGCCGTTTAAGACACCTCCACACTTTTGATTGTGAGATTTGAAGTTGCAGTGCAACCTTACGTATGCTTAGCCTACGATTAGCACGTATAGCAACCAAGATCACTTCATCTGCAGCAGGATCAATGCTATTTTCATGTCCAGGTCTAGTAGATTTAGAAACCCTACCAGAAACATTAAACAGATTATTAATATTTGCAGCTGTTTGAAAAGTAACATTTTTATGCAGATGTCTAGCATTGAATTCTCTAGCTGCTTCTCTGAATGAACGATGATTATCACGCACTAAACGAACTAACCCAATTTTTTCAGCAACCGATAAAAACTTTTCAGCCATTCTTCACAATACAATAAACACGAAACTTAAGTATAGCACTGAGTAAACAGTTTGAGTGGATAATTGGCAATACGAGATAAAACAAATTTCCATAGCCGTCCTCGTTATCGCGTTCAAGTAGATAGTGTAGTGAAATTTAAAATAAAAAGTTAATCTTCGTAATTGTATTAAACAAACATGTGTTCGAGCAACTTCCATAATAGCTTTTAGACAAAAGCACTGTACTAATGCGTAAAATAAATAGTAAAAACGAAATAATTTTGATTTAACTTTAATATTGCATAAAACAATTGCTACTCAATACAAAATTTGATTTTAGGGTTTGCAGGTGGTCCTAAAACGATTGTCACAACTACTTTTACGATTAAACAAGGCCTACTATGTTTTTTAGATTTTTTGCGTTTATTTCTGATCGCAGTAGGCTACCGATATGCAGTACAATTATTTTAAAATTGTGAAGATAACCGTTTCACGAGGTAGTATAATTGTGCACAATTTAAAATCAATCAGAAAATAAATAACGACGTTACAGGGGTGTCAAGTTGAAAAGTGAGACACACTGTATACCACAAACGTTAGAACTAAAATCTTGCAATATTTTTGGATTATGAAACCAACTGATTGAATTTTGTTGTAAAAATTTTAAATGATAACCGCTTGGGAGCCTGCCGTATGAGTCAAAGTACTCCCCTTGTCCATATTGGTCTATATATATAGCATTCCAATGTTCCCCAGGTCGGTTTGCTGGATCTGTGTTGACGATGATTGCCACAGGTCTCACAATTCTTGTAGGGAGTTGATCAGAAGCAAAAACATAGCGTTTCACATTCAGCAGACTCGGGATTGTTTGCAATATTTTCTGAACTACCATTGTATTCATTACGCCACCAGTCGGATAGAATTAGTATGTTTTCCAATGCGCACACCGGCGAACGGATATTGTGATGAAGGCAACGTACGGCAGAGGTAGTTTTTCGCAGAACTTTTAAAGACGGGCACCCGAGATCTTCAAGATTCACGACGATTTTATTCAGAAAACTTAGAACCTCCTTTTTTTCTTGACCCTTAACGTACACTTTTTCAAATTTGTTTAGAACTCTTGCTAGCTCAGTTCAAATTCATCAAAATGTATAGAACCAGAATTCCATGCTAGGCCGTGATGTCTATGCTCCATATAGTTTATGCCTTTTTTAACGAAATAGGGCAGAGTGTCATAATTTGCAGGTGGTTTTAAAACGAAAATTGCTAGCTGATTACCATCTGCAGAAATAACAGCCACTTCTTTCGGAATAAACTGCTTCTTATCACCACGGAACCCTTGCAGATTTACGAAGGCAGCGTCCATACTGACGAAATGTTTGAGCATGACTAAATTTAAAAAATTGTTGCTGGTTTTTAACTACTAAAATCCACCAACACATTTCTGTGTTTGTCAATTTCTACAACGTTATCGAACTCGGCATAAACTAGACAATTAATAGTTTCTTCTAACGAATCTTGAAAACCCGCCTCTAAACGTAGAGCGCCATTTTTAAGAAGGTTCCAGTGTGTTGTTGCATTTGCAGCCAGATCGGGGGTTAAATCAAAAGAAATAGACAGTAGCCATTAGGGTAATCTTCACGTTTTATAGCATTGCTTTCATTGAGAAAATGTATGCCGCTGCCGGAAAATAGTTTTTGATATGCCTGAACGTACATGCCATTCTTAGAGAAATCAGGCTGTAGAGGCTTTGAAGGAATTTGTTGACCGTCGATGTATAGGGAAAAATAATTGATTTTGTAGTTATTAAAATTGAAGGGGTTTGCTGCATAATGGCCGTTAAATGCTTTGTTCGATACAAAACCTACAATGCATCGTTTTGGTAATTGGCCCAGAAAAACATTATCTAAAGATTTTCTTTGCACACCGGCCGGAATAGTTAACACTTTAACATCGGATCTTGTAATGGGGTATTTAGCAGGTGCAGACGCCAAAGCTTTGGTATGAGCTAGCAAAATAGACGGGTTTATTTTCATTTTTCTCACTAGTAAACTAGCATCACTAATTTTCACTTTGAATGTAGATCCTTCGGGGGCCATTAAATTGAAAGAATCTCGGGATCTGATAAATTTGACTTTCATTTCAACTCCATCGATAAGAAATTTTTCTTGATTGAATAAATCGGAATGCACATGACCCATCATTTCAACTTGTTTGCTTGCAGCAGTAAAAAATTTCCCTTATACCAGGCCATCATTATCCTTAGTGAAGTCATCCAAATTATTGGCTGTGTCGTTGTACCATAGTGTGCATGTTAAATGGGCTGATTTAGCTCCATTGCCGTAATTCAACAGAGTTTCAATGTATGAGCGGTATGCGTATGTATTGTTTGGAGAGCTCACAAGCTTCTGATTCAAATACACCTCAACTTGATTAAACATAGAGTGCATCCAGTTATTAACAGGGCCTACCTCATCTTTATCGGTTAATGATGTATCATCTTGGTTAACAATTTTAGCAGTAATGTATAACATGGTCTGACTTATCGATATAATCGTTACCGTTTCCAGGCACAATAAATTCAATCGGTGCATCGTCATTATGCGAGGAAAGAGGTTTGTAAAAAATCCATTGGCCATTTTCGATACTGGTTTGAAATGCGGGCAAAGCGAACAAATCTAGCTCGGATTTAACACACTCGCAAGACTGTGCATGCAAAAACGCCATTGTGAAAACTACTTGCTGGTAAAGATATCGGTGTAGTTGGGTTTGCTCAGCTTCTTCCTAGCGATTTTTCTTGTAGACTGATTGTAATTCAGAGTGCGTTGCCTTTTATATCCCGATACTTCCATTAGAGTATCGATTTTTCTGTCGGCTTTACGTTTGAGATTCTTTCCAGCCTCCTGTACATGGTTATGAAACGCTTCTTTTAGAGGTCGATTTTCACTAACATCCCCTAAAATGTTAGCACCAGTCCTTAAACCTTCCTTTCCAACAACTTTAGCACCGGTTTTAAAAAGAGGTAGGATACTACGAAATATTCCTCCAAGAAAGCTTCCGATGCCATGACCTCTCTGATAGGATGAACCCCTGTAAATAGCTCCAATCCCTTGGCCGGCCTGATTGGTGTAGTATTGTTGATAAGGACAATCCATAGCAGCTACTGTACCCTCTTAAAGTGTAGTTTTAAACTCAACGTTCAAAACTCGAATGGCTTCACAGCCGACGTTTCGGTCCTTATATTTATCTCGATATTCTCAAATTCCCTCTTCATGACATTTATATAATGAGTCGGTGAAAATATGGCATCTTTGTGGCAACCGTAATTATAATTATCAGAGGTCACGTTAACAATACGAAGAAGTGGCGCCAGGACATCTCCTACAAGCTGTGGTTCCACAATATCGCAGTAAATAAACATTTGTGATGGTAAACCAACCCAGATATTTGCGGGGTGGCTGGGTACATGTGCATCAGCTATATTTATATCAGGTTTATAACCAAGTTGTAAGGCCAGACGTTGTAAAAAGCCTAACATTTTCAATGAAGGCGTTTTAATTTCAAGGGCCACTCGTTTTGTTACTCTATTATATTGAAAATTCAGCAACTTTTCTAATAACTTGTGATTGTTAATTTCGGCTGTAATATGTTCAATGCTTTCATAATTGCCGGGCTGAATACAAATTACGTGCCATCCATCGATACCATAGTAAATTTGCTCTCTATCACTTTTAAAATATGCACTAGCGTTTTGAAGTACTTTTTTCAGCTCAGTATACGTTTCTTCAGCGGTTTGCACTTTAGGTATTTCTGTGCGATAATAAACTAGATTTTCTGTATCTGTCACGGCCAAAAAGGAGCATGGATATTGCACTTCAGCAATACCTGTAACCCATTGCCCAGGTAACTTTATGCGTTTAGGGAGCTGCGTTATGAATTGTGCTGTGGTGTTATTTGGAAAATAGCTCAAAGAACTATTGCTCAGCAAAGTTAGATAGAACTCGTCGTCTGTATTCATATTTGTTGAAGATTAGCTGCAGGAATCCAGGAGTTGAACTTGTCGTTATAATTTCTCCACTTTACAAAGTACTCTTTGCGCTGACCGTGTCCTCTTTCTTTTAGCACTTGTTCGACTTTAAACAATGCGTTATCATCCAAAGTCACTGGCTGTAATTCCTCTTCATAAAAGACGCCCTCTATCGTATCGTTGCTTAAATCAACTATTTCGTATACAGGTGGTTTTCTAAGAATCACTTTTTTAATTATAAACACCTCGCCGCTCCAATTAGTTTCATATCCTTTCTCGAATGCTTCCTTCGTTCTACTAATTCTTACATGTTGGTTCACTTTATATTTGGGCTACCTGTCGACTCCCATCCCCTTTCTGTACAGATTGTGCCACACTTCAAGTATATTGTCATCATTTACAGCGGAGGGGGCCATCTTGATGCTTGAATGATAGCGGTTGTTATACGAAGTCAGTAAATTTTGTAATACGTCTATGCATTTGTATGAATTAGAGTATGTGAAATAGCGCCACATTCTGGTCTTTAATGCTCTATTGAAACGCTCAATGACGGCTGCCTTAACATCGGGGTTTTGCGTTACATAAAACGTGATATCGTGTTGTTTGAAAAAACTCTGTACGGTTCTAGCAATAAATTCTTTTCCTTTGTCGGTTTGTAAATTTATGGGCGTGTTACCAACTTCAGCAAATATTTCACGAAATGCGTTTATTACTGAAGCAGCCGTTTTAAATTTCATGGGTCTCGCCCAGGCCATTTTACTAAACACATCAATTACGGTTAGAATAAAATTATATCCGTCGTTGTGGGATGCTAAACTACGCATGTCACAGAGATCAGCTTGCCATAATTCGAAAATGTTGCTAACAATGTACTTGTTTCTAGGGATTTTTTTCTTGCAGTTTTGTGAATAGTATATGCATCCTGTTTCTTTAGCCATTCCTTTACCTCGCCACTGGGATAACTATTTTTTACGGAAGAAATTAACGAGTTTGCGCCTGCAAAGCCTGAAGGGTGAGCAACGTCATAATAGATGGCGTCCAAATTCATTCTACTACGTTAAAGTTTAAGACGCTCCCAGTCAGAAATGCCCTTTATTTTTGATATCGATCTTTTCATTGTTTTCGGGGCTTTTCGTGTTGAAGCCTCTTGCTTGGACGCTGCTGCAGGCGCTATTAACTTTGATTTAGGATCGACGTCACTCTCCGTCTCCGTTTTACTCACGTCTGGCACATTTTGACGTTTAGGATCCCCAAACAGCACTTGAGGTACATTGCTCTCTTTAATGTAATCGAGGAACTTGTGTCGACCTGGCGGATTTGTAGTTTTCTTAGATCTTAGAACATCATGCACTAAATCAATAATGTTGGAGGACGGTAAAATTTCACCTTTTATGCTGACTGTTCCCTTGCCGTCCCACTCCACTTCATCTGACGTTCTTAGAAGCTGTAAATAGGCTTCACCGTTTTTCTTAAAAGTATTAGGGAGCGTCGATAAAATATATGCGTCTGAAATACCCCTGTTGTTCGATTCTATAGGTATCTTGATTGATTGCCTCGTTTGATCCGCAAAATGAAGGTACCTTTGTAACACCTGATTGTACTGGACCCATCTGTTAATTTAGACGATAAAACCTTTTGCATTTCGTCATCAAGTTGCGATAATATATTTTGCTCTGGTTTTTCTGTATCCTTAAAGCGCTGCATGAATTCAGGCGGTACAATAATCATTTTTCTGACATTTTCCATCTTACTTGAAAATAGAGCTCAATACACCAGTAATTAACGGAGCTAATATCAGGGGTAGGAAAGCACCCCCCTTCTGTATTAGTATTTGTCGCTTCTTTTTTATAGACTCTCCAGGCTTGACTAAGCTTCTAACAAGAGTTTTATGCTTCGAAATCGTTGATTTTTGATTAGGCGATAAAGGTATTTTTCCTTTTAGGGTATTATGCACACACTCGCAGATACAGTGGATTTGTTTATCGCCTACGGCTTTTAATAATGCGATTCGCTTCTTGGGCCCAAGCTTGTGTAGAGCACGCAACAACTCCGAATTTCTAATTACTGATCGAGACATCACTAATGAATGAGACTAAACTGGTTAGTGTACGAGCTTTTATGCCCCTTTTTCGGAATATAAATATAGCACGCCCCGTTTTGCCGAAAAATCGATGTTCTATACCGAGCTATATCAGCTGCACTTTGCTTTAAGTCGAATAACAAATAACCGTGTGGTTTAGCTGTGGCATCCTCGTATGCCTCTTGAAGCCAACAATAAGTGCTCAACTAGTATACAAGAAGTACTAATAAATAACTTTGAAGGGTTTTCCCTTCAATTGTTCAATAATGAATTAAAAAATTCTAAAGTAAATTATGGTAGCCAAAAACGCTATACTGAAGAAATGAAACAATTTGCACTAACTTTGAATTTTTACTCGCCAAATGCATATTCTTTTTTACGTAAAAAAATAAATCTACCCCATAGTGCAACTTTGAGGAAGTGGTTAGCTTCTGTAAATTGTAATGTAGGCTTTTTAACAGAAGTCTTCGAGTTTCTCAAGAAGAAAGCTGAAGAATCTGATCATTTGAAAGAGGTAGCTCTAATATTTTATTCGATGGCAATACGGTCACAGATCATGTATGATAAGAAAACTGATAAGCATTATGGCTATGTAGATTTGGGGGGAGTTGCTAATGTTTCTTCTGAAGAACTTGCAACGGAGGCTTTAGTTTTCCAAATAGTATCTTACACAGAAAAATTCAAGTGTCCCATTGCCTATTTTTTCATTAACAAAATTACAGCTGCCCTACAACATAAATTTATTCTTCTTGCCATTGAAAAACTTTTTGATATTGGAATCACGGTTAGATCTATTACGTGTGATGGATGTACTACTAATGTTAAAACGTTCCAATTATTAGGATGTAATTTGTCAGCTGATAACATTTCACCTATTTTCCAACACCCTAACGATAAAAACATTAATATTTATTGTATTTTGGATGCATGTCACCTACTGAAAATTCTAAGAAATGCTTTTGCGGAGATTTCTATGTCTTCTTCCAAAGGAGTTATTTCTTTCAAATACCTACAAAAACTGCATGAGATTCAAGAGGCGGAAGACTTGAAAGTTGGTAATCGGCTGTCGCAATGCCATATGAGTTTTAATAATAAAAAAATGAACGTATCTTTGGCTGCTCAAACCATTAGTTCTAGTGTCGCCGATGCTATTGACTTTCTGCGCCAAAATGACCATCCCGATTTTCATGGTAGTGAAGCCACAGTAGAATTTTTAAGAATTTTTGACAGAGTGTTTGATGTGATGAATTCGAGAACACCATTTCATAAAGGTTACAAGTCACCAATGTATTTGAATAATGTGCACTACTGGACAAACATATTTAGTGAAACAAAAAGTTATATAGCTTCTTTGCAGGTCGATAATAAACAAATTGTTCTCCATAGAAGAAAAACATTCGCTATCGGCTTATTGATGAACATGGTGAGCTTAGAACGTCTAGCATTAGAACTGTTGAGTAGGCCACAACGTCAGTTAAAGTACTTTTTGACTTACAAGTGCTCACAAGATCATCTTGAGTTATTTTTCTCATGTATCCGTTCTCGTGGGGGATGGAATGACAACCCTAATTGCCTTCAATTCAAATGGGCTTTGCGAAGGTTATTGTTTAGATCCAGCGTGCAAGCAAGCATTAATTCTAACTGCCTTAATTATGAAAGTGAACTTACGCCAATTTTTGAAAATCGTACTTTAAAACGAAACATAGCACATGAAAATGTCACCGAGGAGAGTGATGACACTGAATTAATAAAATTAATTTCAGATGTCGACAAAACTGTTCTAACACCATTTCAAGAGAATATATTGTACTACATTGCAGGTTTTATCATAAGAAAATTAATAAGCAAAAATTCATGTGTAAATTGTCATGAAATATTAATGAAAAAGTATGAAACCGAACAAGATGAATGTATAGGCTTAAAGAATTACGCCAGTTTTACAAAATTTGTATCTCGAGGAAAACTATATTTTCCATCACGAACAGTTTTTGAGATTGTCAAATATACTGAGATGGTTTTTAGGGCAGAAATTTATTCAGGTTTCGTTGGGAAAACAGGATTTAAAAGTAGAATAGTACGGTTGGTTCACCAGAATTTTTTCTCTCGGATAACTTCATTATTTGTACCTTCACATCCAGTTGTAGATATCAATGAGGACCTTCACGAAGTCCAAATAATCAAGTATGTTGCAGATGTATACGCAAAGATACGTATTCAAACGCATGCAAAAAAATGACCATACAAATATTAGGTGACAAATCAACAATAAGACAAAAACTACATAAAACTATTTTATTTTATCACGTATAAAATCGTTTCAATTTAATATACTGCTCCACAAATGAACTGAATCATTTGCATATATCGGTGAAATTTTTAAAAATATTTTCCAACAGGGCAGTCGTGGCATTTTTGATAACCTTTCATGATTGTGTCACTATAAAAAGCATTTCTTTTCATAATTCGGTTTAAATAAAACTAAGTCCATTGATAAAATATTATCATTTAAAAATTCTGAATTTTGCCCAAATGTTGATAGCGCATTGCATACAAAGTATGCCAAATCGTTGCCAAACATTTTTAAACGTTCCGAAGAGGCTCAAAGGACTATTAATTAAACCTTTTTTATGATTCTTCTTATTTTTGTGAAATATAGTTTTTTTATAATTTTATTATTTTTTAATTTTATGAATATGATTTTGTTAATTCTTCAGTTGATATTTGTGGATAGTACAATTAAATATGCTTAATATGAGTATACTATAAAACAAAAGCTTTTTTATATATATTTTATGACGTAATGTAATCAATACAATATTTATGGGTGGTTCAGTTCGTTTGTGAAGCAGTATATATAATATGATATTTAGAATTAAGATTGAATTTGTACAGCTGCAGTAAACAATGAAAATAAACAAATGCTTTTTTTACTTGTCTCTTTTCACGCAACTTACAGACGCTTAAGAAGAATAAAATTTAGTAAGGTTCCTACAAGAACTTCCGGTCGTTATAAATTAATTGTTTTATAGTTTTATTTTTATAAAAGCCAATACATATTTATATTTATAAAACGAGAAGCATTTGTTTATTTTTATTAATCGTTATCAAGCAGTAATTCATTGTTCGTAATTAAGTTGAATAAAAAATGGGGTTGTAATTAAACTCACTTTAAAAAAGACTAAAATCGCTTTAAAAAGAAATGAATAAACATTAAAAAAATATTTCAAACTTTCATTAAAGGTGATGCACAAAAAGTTATATATGCCACATTTGATAGACAAAATGCACTTTGAGAAAATAACATTAACCTCATATCAAATCTGCTACAACATGAAAATAATAGCCATAACTTATTGTAATAATTTTCGACTTTAAAGAAACTTAATCCGCTTTAAAATATTGTATCACGCTGTTTAAATACGGTTTGCACAATAAAACGATACATAGCACTTTGAACCGTAAGTATGTGCAATGAGTAATACAGTCCAACGTCAGCGAAATACAACGTATCGACGATGTTTGCAGTTCGGGCTTTGGCATGCACGTATAGACACTATGCATTCAGTATTAGTTATTGTTTTGTGCATTCAGTTTCCGACAACGTGTGTTCTGTACCACGTGCACATCTTAACCTTTGATAACGGTGTGTAAAATTTAAGTGAAACAATGACTATGTGTAAAGAATTTGACAGAATCTGACAGCGACAGTGCAATACCTGCAAAGCGTAAGCCCGTGAAGAAGAAAGTTTGGCGGCAACAAACGACCTTTAACAGGTAAGTCAAAGTGCGAATCTGCCATTTTATAGTTGGTTTGTTCAAAGTAGAGTTAGGAAAAATTGTCAGAATTGTTTTTTTTTCATTTTAGTGCAAAAGACGCTGAGGACCTTATTGAAAGGGAAAATATTTGGAAGAAAATTACTTCATATAAATCAATAGAAGGATTAAAGGTCACTTTCAGATGTACAGGTGGTAGATACAGAAAGAATGAATGTCCTGCGGGAAAATATCTATTGTATCACTCTGAGTGCATGAAAGTGACTCTTTTTGAAACAGAAGATGAGCATGCCAATCATGTAGCCAACAGTAGGGGGCTTTCATCGTCAGCAAAGTTGTTAGTGCGTCAGCTCTATAACGACGGCATCAAAAAACCCAATGCCATAATTGCAGCCTTCCGTAGTCGGAATGAACAACCACCTGTGGAATCACAGTTAAAAACGTTTTTGACTTCTATACGCTCAAAAGCCCTTGGATCGTCTACTATTTCTGCAGGAGAACTGCAGAACTGGTGCAGTATTAACTCAACAATTCCAAGTAATGAGGATCAGCCGTTTGTATTAGGTAAAGTATTATTTTAGGGAATGTACACAGGGTGGCCCAAATGTACGGCATAGTCCATTATCTCCTAAATCGTGAGGTTTAGCAAAAAGTTTAAATACAAAAGTTGTTTGACCTTTGATGGGGCAGGGTACTACCCAACTCTGTTATTTTAAATGGGACGCCCTATATATTTTTTTAATATAAAATACCATATTTTCATCTTCAGATTTTAAAATCGAAGTTGATGACACGGACTCGCAAAACCAGGATTTGAAAATTGTTTTATCCACCAAAAGACTTCTGCAAATTTTAGCAGTTACCAAAAAAATCCAAACTGATGCTACATACAAATTAATTTGGCAGGGTTATCGTGTCCTGATAGTTGGAACATCAGATATTTGCAGAGTATTCCACCCACTTGCTGTTGCAGTATGTTACAGCAAAACAGAAGTTGATTTCGCCTTTATATTTAATGCATTAAAAAATCGTGTTCAAGTTTGCATGGAACTATTTGGGAACCAAATGTGCTGCTTGCAGATGCTTCTGTTGCAATCACAAATGGATTTAAAGCAGTATTTGGAATACCAGCTCGAAGAATTCAGTGTTCTTAAAAACATTGAGTCTAAGATCCGGAATATAAAAGAAAAAAATTTAATTGTTCGAGATATTCATGCCCTACAACTTAGCATAGACGATGAGACTTTTACAGCTGCTTTAAGCCTATTCCTGAAAAAATGGCATGATACGGGTGATGGCAACTCTAACCAAAGTATAAAGGACTTTTTAAATTATTATTTATTTAATTTATTATTATTTATTAAATTGAAAAGACGTGGCTAGGAGAAAATCAATTTTGGTACGAAGGTGCAAGTGATCAATTTCCAAGTACCAATAATGGACTGGAATCAGCAAATTCCGTCATAAAAAAAGAACAGACCCTAAGAGAACGACTTCCTGTGGGTCAGTTTCTGGAAGTTTTGAGAGTTTCTCTGGTTGAAAAATGGTCGTATGAACGCAATCCACAAAATCCCAATAACAAACCGTTTGCTACAACTATAAGATTAACAACAAAAATTTGGACAGATGCTTATCAGTGGGTGAAATTAAAACCGAAAATGTTTGAAGAAAAAGAAGATGAAAAAACAATTTTTTATACAAAATCAAGAAATGATACAGAAGTCTTGACCCAAGAAGATGTACAAATCTGGAAAGATACCCATTTGAAATGGGAATGTTTTGATACTTTTCGTAAATCTCAGAAGATAGTGAAAATAACGTTGTATTCTGAAAATGATAAAGTGACGTCTCGCTGCACTTGCTCAAGTTTTTTGAAAGAGTACGTATGCAAACATTCTCTAGGTTTGTTAGTCATTCTGAAACAAGCAAAGGAGCCCATCGAAGCGAAAAGTGTACCTCTCGGCCAAAAAAGGAAGAGAGGACGGCCAGCCATAGCAAAGAAGGCTCTAATAATCCAATAGTATTTTTTCCTGATTCACCTGTATTTGTTTTGCCATACTTTTTTCGTTCATACATAATACATAATTATGTAACAATGACAATGCTTGTTTATTTTCTTTTTTATTTGTTTTGCCATACTTTTTCTGTTCATACATAATACATAATTATGTAACAATGACAATACTTGTTTATTTTCTTAATAAAAATATGTTTATTTTGTTAATAAAAATATAGGCAATATATAAATGTGTACTTCTCTTAAAGTTTACTAAGTGTTCCAAATTCAGACCCAATCGAAAGTGCGATTCTGTTATTTTATAGTGGGTATGTCTTAGGTTTAAATGTACCTATTCCAAAGTGCGATTGTATCATTTTATAGTGGGTAAGGTTAAAAGTTAAAATATACCAAATCCAAAGTAGCGATTAAGCTTAAAGTGAAGATTTAACTAATGCAGAGTGCAAATCTGCAGTTTTATAGTTTGTAGGCACAAAGTCAGAAGAATTTGTCAAAAGTGCAATTATATATTCCCCTAAAAAATCTGTATCAGTAAGTCAGTTTTTCTGCTTTTAACCAGAGCAACACATTTGTTCACCTTTACCTTGCAACACGGCTAGAAACTAATCGTTTTTACCTGAGTCGTCGCCGAGTCCCCGTATACGCATACAAGCTAGAAAGAGGTGGAAATACCCAACTTATATTGCCGCACTAGTCTTACAACCGAGCGCATAAATGTAGCAAGGCGGGCTCATTCCAGTTATAGTATTGAGTTCAGTGGTTCCATTGCACTTGAAGTGTATGCACAAATTAAACTTTTTTAATTTCAAAAATTTCAGTGCTGCCAAAATCAGCAAGCAGAAATTCCAAAACAGAATTTAAATAAGGTACCAACTTGACACCGTTTTGATAGTTCACGAATTTTGTGAATGAATAGTAGACAACTTTAAGGTTTTTGTTACTCCCCTGATTTAAAAAATATGCCGCTATATGACAAATTCGGAGATTCTCAAAACGTCTTCCCAAATTTTTAACGGTGTTTTATAAGAGAATTACGGATCTGAGGCAAAAAACCTTAAACGAGTTTTTTAGACCTCTTTTTACGTTACAATGTTGGTACCTGCAGAATTCACATGGTCGACTTAAGAAACACCCTTTAAATTATTTCATTTGTCGGAAGTTTAACGAAAAACCCACAAACGCCTTTTTGTATCTATTATCGATAACCTCATTTACCTACAAAACGTCAATCATAACTAGCGAACGGCATCATAAGTATTAAATAGGCAGTTCTAAATACACAAGTAGACATTGTGGACATATTGGTAGGTGTAGAATTAATTGCAGTTTGTGATCCATGAATAGTTTTTTCCCGTAATGAATCGGCACTCATAGGTACTATGCAAGTTTGCCGCGACTATTAAAAAGATTCAGAAAACCAGATCGTATTTGTTTTTCCACAATTTTAGTCTTGAAGTGAGAAACAGTTAATGAAATAAACAAACCTACCATATTGAAACGTCATCTACGAGAATGCAATTTCAAAACTGTTTACGGCCTCTGGTACAGCTGATTGCAAATAAAAGTGGGACAAGTCTTGAGACTACTTTTTGCGTTTTTAATAACGTGTGAAACTTTCTCTAACTTATATTTCCGTAGGTGAATACATAAAATATTATTAAAGACAGGAGCATAAGAAAAGGAACATAATTACGAGTATTTAATATGTTATTGTACTTCATATTACAATATTACATATTAGCTGTCCCAGTTTTATTTGCAATCAGCTGTACATGCAGTCGGCATTTTGGTCATGACAGCGATTACCTTGCAAGACATTTCGCCGAACGGCCAAACTGCCGACTCCGAACGCGGTCGGCGTTTTGGGCGAGGTTCGTACTAGCGTTCTAGGCCATTTTGCCCAATGGCCAAAGTGTCGAATAGATGTGCAGTCAGCATCTTGGGTTAAATATAAATTTTGATTCGCGTTCGGCTCCGACGCTAACCTCACGGACGATGTGACTACGGTCAGCGCCGTTCGGCGTTTTGGACACGGTCGGCAGAATGGCAGTCGGCGTTTTGGACATAGTCGGCAGAATGGCAGTCGGCGTTTTGGACATAGTCGGCAGAATGACAGTCGGCGTTTTGGACATAGTCGGCAGAATGGCAGTCGGCGTTTTGGACATAGTCGGCGGAATGGCAGTCGGCGTTTTGGACATAGTCGGCAGAATGGCAGTCGGCGTTTTGGACATAGTCGGCAGAATGGCAGTCGGCGTTTTGGACATAGTCGGCAGAATGACAGTCGGCGTTTTGGACATAGTCGGCAGAATGGCAGTCGGCGTTTTGGACATAGTCGGCAGAATGGCAGTATAGTCAGCAGAATGGCAGTCGGCGTTTTGGACATAGTCGGCAGAATGGCAGTCGGCGTTTTGGACATAGTCGGCAGAATGACAGTCGGCGTTTTGGACATAGTCGGCAGAATGGCAGTCGGCGTTTTGGACATAGTCGGCAGAATGGCAGTATAGTCAGCAGAATGGCAGTCGGCGTTTTGGACATAGTCGGCAGAATGGCAGTCGGCGTTTTGGACATAGTCGGCAGAATGGCAGTCGGCGTTTTGGACATAGTCGGCGGAATGGCAGTCGGCGTTTTAGACATAGTCGGCAGAATGGCAGTCGGCGTTTTGGACATAGTCGGTAGAATGGCATTGGGCGTTTTGGACATAGTCGGCAGAATGGCAGTCGGCGTTTTGGACATAGTCGGCAGAATGGCAGTATAGTCAGCAGAATGGCAGTCGGCGTTTTGGACATAGTCGGCAGAATGGCAGTCGGCGTTTTGGACATAGTCGGCAGAATGGCAGTCGGCGTTTTGGACATAGTCGGCAGAATGGCAGTCGGCGTTTTGGACATAGTCGGCAGAATGACAGTCGGCGTTTTGGACATAGTCGGCAGAATGGCAGTCGGCGTTTTGGACATAGTCGGCAGAATGGCAGTATAGTCAGCAGAATGGCAGTCGGCGTTTTGGACATAGTCGGCAGAATGGCAGTCGGCGTTTTGGACATAGTCGGCAGAATGGCAGTCGGCGTTTTGGACATAGTCGGCGGAATGGCAGTCGGCGTTTTAGACATAGTCGGCAGAATGGCAGTCGGCGTTTTGGACATAGTCGGTAGAATGGCATTGGGCGTTTTGGACATAGTCGGCAGAATGGCAGCCGGCGTTTTGGACATAGTCGGCGGAATGGCAGTCGGCGTTTTGGACATAGTCGGCAGAATGGCATTGGGCGTTTTGGACATAGTCGGCAGAATGGCAGCCGGCGTTTTGGACATAGTCGGCGGAATGGCAGTCGGCGTTTTGGACATAGTCGGCAGAATGGCATTGGGCGTTTTGGACATAGTCGGCAGAATGGCAGCCGGCGTTTTGGACATAGTCGGCAGAATGGCAGTATAGTCAGCAGAATGGCAGTCGGCGTTTTGGACATAGTCGGCAGAATGGCAGTATAGTCAGCAGAATGGCAGTCGGCGTTTTGGACATAGTCGGCAGAATGGCAGTCGGCGTTTTGGACATAGTCGGCAGAATGGCAGTCGGCGTTTTGGACATAGTCGGCGGAATGGCAGTCGGCGTTTTAGACATAGTCGGCAGAATGGCAGTCGGCGTTTTGGACATAGTCGGTAGAATGGCATTGGGCGTTTTGGACATAGTCGGCAGAATGGCAGTCGGCGTTTTGGACATAGTCGGCAGAATGGCAGTATAGTCAGCAGAATGGCAGTCGGCGTTTTGGACATAGTCGGCAGAATGGCAGTCGGCGTTTTGGACATAGTCGGCAGAATGGCAGTCGGCGTTTTGGACATAGTCGGCAGAATGGCAGTCGGCGTTTTGGACATAGTCGGCAGAATGACAGTCGGCGTTTTGGACATAGTCGGCAGAATGGCAGTCGGCGTTTTGGACATAGTCGGCAGAATGGCAGTATAGTCAGCAGAATGGCAGTCGGCGTTTTGGACATAGTCGGCAGAATGGCAGTCGGCGTTTTGGACATAGTCGGCAGATGGCAGTCGGCGTTTTGGACATAGTCGGCGGAATGGCAGTCGGCGTTTTAGACATAGTCGGCAGAATGGCAGTCGGCGTTTTGGACATAGTCGGTAGAATGGCATTGGGCGTTTTGGACATAGTCGGCAGAATGGCAGCCGGCGTTTTGGACATAGTCGGCGGAATGGCAGTCGGCGTTTTGGACATAGTCGGCAGAATGGCATTGGGCGTTTTGGACATAGTCGGCAGAATGGCAGCCGGCGTTTTGGACATAGTCGGCGGAATGGCAGTCGGCGTTTTGGACATAGTCGGCAGAATGGCATTGGGCGTTTTGGACATAGTCGGCAGAATGGCAGCCGGCGTTTTTGACATAGTCGGCGGAATGGCATTCGGCGTTTTTGTCGAATTATCGGTTCGGCGTTTTGGACAGTCCACATTTTACCGAATGGCCAAAGTGCCGACTAGATCTGCAGTCGGCGTTTCGGACCAAATACAATTTTAGATTTATATTCGGCTCCGACGCCGAGCCACGAACGACGTGAGGTCAGTTGACGTCGTTCGGCGTTTTGGACACGGTCGGCAGAATGGCAGTCGGCGGAATGGCAGTCGGCGGTTTTGAGCATTCGGCGTTTTGAGCATTCGGTGTTTTGGGCAGCCCCCGTTAGCATGGTCGGCATTCGGCAAACAAAGCAAAATACTCAAAGACCAAAAAATACCCCTAAAATTAAGAAGTACGGTCTTCAATCAATGTGTGTTACCGGTATTATCCTACGCTGCTCAGACATGATCCCTAACAAAAACTTTATTAGAAAAACTAGCAAAGACTCAAAGAGCTATGGAAGGACAGATGTTAAATATTAAACTTAGCGATAAAATACGGAATGTGGATATCAGAAACAAGACAAAGTTAAGAGATATAAAAGAAGAAGTAGCTTCGTTAAAATGGAGGTGGGCCGGTCACACCATACGTCAAGTCGATGGGCGGTGGAATAAAGAAATACAACAATGGAGGCCCTATAAGGGAAAATTTCAACTTTGAAGAGGCCCACGATTATAATTATGGATTTTAGGTGTTATCGGCATTTGTCGAGAATATTGTAAGTTACATAAGAAGATTTATACCTTACAAACAAACAAAAAATGTAAAATGCAAACTTGCCTGAATCAAGTGGAAAGTGATATTATGTGCGATACTATGCTGCTCTTAGCGCAAATTAAATACAGAGGGCAGTATTTAATTCCATCTCGCGACGTTCTATGGATTTGTAAGACTTGCGAAAGAATAATTAGAAAATATAAAACAATTAATGCAAACAAATACAAAAAAAATCAATAAAATTTTCAGCCATGTTGGAGGCAGCTTCGATAACGAAGCCATGAATAATCATGCTTTAACTCAAGCTATTTTCGATAATCACAGAGCTCAACTATGTAAATGTTATTGAATTATATTTAAATACGTGCTTATACAGCCGGGAGACGGATGTTTTTGAAATGCGTAGTACGGAGCTTAGCGCGGGTGGAGGAGGTTAAATGCGATGTCACTACCTTCGCAATATTGTGCTATTTCAATAACAATGGAGCAGTGGACGTTAGAGCATCGAATGTTTGCATACGACACGTTTATCTGAAATGGCGAATCAGTGATAGTACGTAGGGGTTTTTCCGCATTCACTTTAATACTGGTCGACGGGGAGCTGTTCCGTCTCGCAACACAATCATAAGATGAGTTAATAATTTGAGAACAAGTGGCAACATAATGAAAAAAAAGTCACAAGGTCCACAACGTACAGTAAGAACCTCTGAAAACATGAAAACATAGCGTCTCCGGAAAATTCCTCGAAAGCAATTGCTCGAAATCAATTGCTCGAAAATCAAATTGCTCGAATGTAATTTTTCTCGAAATACAAGTTCCTCGAACCGCAATTTCTCGAAATACAAGTTCCTCGAACCGCAGTTTTTCGAAAATGTTTTGCTCGAATGTGGTCTTAAGATCTGGAAATTTATTTCGGCATTAAAGAGGGAGCAGAGTTTGAACGAATTACGGATAGAACAATATGCCAGCGGCCAACAACACACCATAAGTCGAAGAATATATCGCGATAGTGCACAGATATTTTTAAGATTAGTGAATAATTATGGACATGACAGAAATATATATGATTATGTCCGTGCTTACAACATAACATACAATATTAAAAACATATATTTGGTTTTTACAATTTTTAACTGAATCACATACCTATACCTATTTTTTATTAATCTTTCTTTTCTTTCAGCCTTGTGGCGCCCAGTATTGAGCATAGGCCTCCCCTTTGATTCTCCAACACTCTCTATTCTGTGCAATCGAGTTGAACATGAATCGGGAATCGGTTAGGAATATTTTGCATATGGATTTAAAATTTCACCCATATAAACTACAGATGGTCCAGCAATTAAAGGGGAGAGATTTTGAAACTCGTTGCCATTCGTCAGTAAATCATGACTATCGATCGAGCGATGTTGGAGCGTGTTATGGGCTGCATTCAACGCGACGGACACCACCTCGATGACATTATCTTCCATACTTCATACACATAGTAAATGGCAGTATGTAGCTTAACTGTGTAAGGTTAAGTGAAGGGCCTAGTTTCAAAGTGTATAATCTCCTGTTTTGGAAAATTTCTACTAGATGGCACTTTTGATGTAAAATTTACTCCTGCATTCGATTCTGTCCTCAGATTGTAACAAAACGTTCAATCTCCTATGTATTTTCAGCATCGAAAATCGACCTTAGTTTCAAAATGTACAATCTCCACGAAATGGAAAGTTTCAAAACGTACAATCTCCAACCTCGGAAATAAATTATTGATTCTTATGTTGTGCTGAAGTGTAGTATGTCAGTTGGTTAGTGGCTATCGATACGTGCTTCGTTATAGGTGTGCTATTTCATCTTTAAGTGTTAAGTGAATCAAAGTATATAACAATTAGTACTAAAAAATGGAATCGAATGTATTTCCTGCTGGTGACAAACAGAAAACGCGAAAACGAAGATCAACTCCTTCGGAATGGACCAGAAATAAACAAAAACGAGTGAGGTTAGTACAGTCAGCATTTTTGTTAAGATGAATCATAACAATATTCGTTATTTAGGTACAGTCCGCATGCTCTGCCTGTCTATCCAACCTGTGAGCATAAAAGCAACGCTTTCCAGTGCACTACTCTAAAAATGACGGAGGTGCGTTTATTTCATGCAAAATTTTATGAAAGCAAGGTGAAGGTGGTACAAGATAATTTTATATTGAAGTTCTGCCAAACAGAAGCAGTACAGCGCCATAGACCAAAGAATTCACGCCATGAGAAGAAAGCATTTCAAGCAAAGTTCTTTATTTTAAATTCTGCTAAAGTTTGTGTGCCTGTTTGTAAAAATGCGTTTTTGGGTGTATTGGGACTAACCCGGAGACGACTTGATACAGTCACCAAAAATTTTTTCAAATCAACTGTACCAGCAAAAGAAAATCGAGGAGGAGACAGAAAAGCGGAGAAATACAGCGAAAGAAAAGAGTCAATTATGCAGTTTATTAATAAATTTAAAGCTGTAGAGTCCCACTATTGTAGAGAACCTTCTGAACGACGGTACCTAGATTCGTCGTTGAGTATTAAAAAGATGTGGAAAATGTATATGATGGAGAATAATGCAGTGCCAGTCAAAGAAAGTTACTTTAGAACAGTCTTCAATACCTGCTATAATTTGGGTTTTGGGACTCCACGAACTGACGTCTGTTCTACGTGCTTACAATTAACAGAGAAAATAAAACGTTGTAATAACGAAAAACTTAAAAGTACCTTAGTGACAGAAAAAAAGTTCACATACTGAGAGCCAAAGCCTATTTTAAGCTACTTAGGGACCAAGAGGAAGGAACTGCAATTTTTTCCTTCGACTGTGAGAAAAACCTAGTATTACCCAAAGTACCCGACCAGCAAGCTTATTATTCTAGGCAAATTTACATTTACAATTTCACTGTCGTACGCGGCACATCTAAATCCAAGCTGAACCCTTCCTCAGTTACCTGTTTCTGTTGGACAGAGAATGAATTTGCAAAAGGGTCGAATGAAATTTCATCTGGTATTTACCACATCTTACAGACCACAGATTTTTCTGGTATTCATACTGTGAGACTAATGTGTGACGGGTGCGGCGGACAAAACAAGAACTCGACACTAATAGGTATGTTAGGTTACTGGCTGTCCAAGCAAAGCGATATCTCTAAAGTGGAAGTTATTTTTCCGATACGAGGATATTCCTTCATACCCCCGGATCGAGTGTTTGGACATATTGAAAGAGAATGCCGTAAAAAAGAAGTTATACTAAAGCCTGAAGAATATCTTGACATATTTTCTCAATTTGGTACTGTAAGGAAGCTTGGCGATGACGATGTTCAAGTTTACGACTGGAAGGCAGAACTAGGAAAAGTCTTGAAAGTAACTGGATCATGGCATTTTGCATTTTCCAAAGCGAAGAGAATGATCATCACCAAAACAAAGAATGGTAATATACTGGTTCGTGGCGAAACAGCGTATAATTCAGACACTGGAGGTGGACAATCTGTTGCTAAAAGAGGAAAACGTTTACGAGACATTACACCAATAGTCATTCCTAAGAAGAATGTCATCAATCAAAAGAAAAACCACGACGTACGGGAATTGATTCTTGCGCATTATGGAATGGAGTGGAAAAACAACCCGGATCTTAAATTCTATGAGTTTGTCTTGGGCGAAGTTGACCAACAGGTTCTGGACAATCCAGAAGAAGACAACGTTGAAAGACTTTGTGAACACGTTGAGGAAGAGCCTACTGTCGCTATATAAAATTTTATATAATGTTAGGTATATTGTTTTGTATTATAAAATATAAGTTTTGTTTATATTTTTGGATATTTTTTGGAATAAATTTGAGTTTTCTTGCAAATTCTGTACTTTATTACAAAAAATACTATGAAAGCGAGTCATGTAATAGCCTAAAGCTAGTTTCAAAGTGTACAGTCTCAATATATTAGTATCAAACTGTACAATCTCCAAATAAATAAGTAAGTTATTTCTGAAAATATGTACTTAATTTGGGTAAAATTTGGTAAATAAATCAGTAACAATGCTAGCAATCTGATGTGTACGAGAAACATCGAATTAATGTGCATCCTTTGACGTAGAGACATTTTACCGTTTCCTGAAAAATTTACTAAAGTGGAGATTGTACACTTTGAAACTAGCCCCCTCAAGTATTTTATAACATAAATATTAATTTAAAAAATTTACTACTTCTTCAAAAAAATAATGGTTTGTTGTATTTGTGTTGATAAATTAAGAAGACAATTCGGCCTATCTATTAAATGAAACATCTATGTTTTGTGTAAACAAAGGGTTTGCGCATGAGCAAGGATTCCGACGATGTGCTACAGCGGCGAAAGACTATGCAGTGCAAATTAGGCTCAGTCCCTTCGCCAGCGAATCGCTGGGACCTTCGCCGAGGGAAATCTCAGACGAGTCATCGGCGAACGACCATGCATACGGGTATTAGTCTTCGGCTTCCAGAGGCCACGTCAGCAGCAAGAGCAAGCGCTTTCAATAGACCGCAACTGATAAAATACTTCCGATTGTTTGAATGCTATTCTCAATAAAAATTCTTTTCCGTCATAAATCTGGAACGTTGATGGCTTAGGATTCACGAAATGCAAAAATATTTGGTTACAGGTACAGGATCGGTAAACCACCATTTTTAAAAGAAAATGAAATGAAAAAGGAAGGACGTGGATTTCCAGAGCAATATTTGAATGGGGATTCTCACCCATTGGCTTGACAATAAAAGTATCCCAATGGCATGTAATTTCATGGGCATGGGAGAAAAAATCAATGTAGAAGATGGGATAAGAAGGAGAAAGAATATATGCGTGAAACGACTTGAAGTCATAAAACATTACAATAAAAATATGGGTGGCATTGATAAATAATTTTTCAATCACATTGTACAGGACTGCAAAAGTGGACACTTCGCATGTTTACGCATAGTATTGACAGATCCTGTGTCAATGGATGGATTGAATATAAACAAAATGTTGGATTGGGTATTCCCGAAAGAGTTATAAGGGATTTATTTCATTTTAGGGCGTATATGGACGAGGTATTAATAAAATCTAGTAAGCTGGCACCAAGAAAACGGAGACCTCCGTCAACGGAGTCTACGCCTGCCAACTCTTTAATACTATCTACATCTCAGAAAAGGGCTCGAACAGAGATTAGGTAAGTCGTAGAAGCCAGACTGAATAGAATAGGACATTTACCCAGTCTGGATGAAAACAGCTTTGCTTCCAGATGCAAATGTGGTTGTTAAGGACTTTATAAACTTTTGCCGCCTCTCTTGCATTCTGAATTCATACTGTGCGCAGTAGACTGCCGGGCGGGCTTCCGACTCTAAAAACTCACTTACAAATCCGTCTGTCAGCGAGACAGCACGCGAAAAGGTCCGCTCTGCGAAAGTAATTATTGTTCACATGTTTAAATGTTAAACTGTTCGTGTAAATTTATAGCAAATAAATTACCTACTTTGCTTTCAACGAGTGTATAATTCAGTGAAGAAATAAAATCAATACAGTCCATTAACGTCCAAGGCGAGCTAGCAATCAGGAATTTTCCAAAATAACGGAAAACTGAGAGGCTCCCCAACATTGGTCCATCGATCCGGATTAGTACGAGCCCGGAAAAGCAGCCCTACATTGTTCCTTCGTGCCGCATGGATCATCGGCCCGGATTCGCAGTTGTACAAGGCAAGTAAGTGCAACACGCAGTTTTCAATCGTGTTAAATTCGTCCCTAACGAGAGGAACGAGAGGAAGGAAGACAGCATACGCTGCTATCAACGTTAGAGCGAGAAAGCCAAACGCCAAGTCTCGCGCCAAATTCGTGCAGGTGTGGAGGCAGCGGCCAGCTGCAGACGAGACGGCAGTTCAAACCACAGAAACGAAAAAGGCGGCACACACACCAATATCAATGTAAACCTAATTTCCTTTGTGAGATTTCCTATGCATGAATTTGTGTCTCTGCATGTGCATAATTTCAGCTGCGTATTATTGCGTAAACAAATGGTTTATGAGTCATATAAACATTTTAATTGTGTGAAATGCCAAGCTATTTCGTTGTGCGCGAGTACAATTTAGTCACAAGTTAATAATCTCGCGTTGTACCAGGGTCGTTTTCTGCGTCGTTAGCGCCAAGATTCTCGCGTCGTTATCAGCGCTGTCTGCGTTGTAAACAAATTCCGTGCCAGTGGCGTACGAAAAGTTAGTTCTATCTGCTAAACTGTTTTAATTTCAACAATTATGGATCCACTTGTAAGAGTACGAGGCTCTATCAAAGGCAAGCTTACGCGCTTCGCAAATCACGTGCAATCTTTGCAAACAATTCATGATGAAGATCAATTCTTATCTAGCGCTCAGATTATTCAATTGCAAGAAAGATTGAATGATACAGCCACCTTGTTATCAGAATATTATGCGGTTCATGAGCAAATTTTAGAAACCAGTAAGGATGTAGAATCTGAAATGCAACATCAAGTAGAATTTGAAGACTCTTATTTTCTTGCAATTTCACAAGCTGAATGTTTGATTAATGAATACAACAAACAGTCTGATGTTGCACCAGATCGTTCTGGATCTCCTAACGGTAGCGTAAGATCAACGCATTCAAACTGCAGCTCACATTGCAATAATCGAGCTGTACGCCTTCCTGCCATCTCCATTCCCAAATATTCAGGGAACGTGTCAGAGTGGTTGGAATTTCGTGAGATTTTTATTAGCTTAATTCATGAGAATCAAACGCTAACTAATATTCAAAAACTGCATTACTTAAAGGCTAGTTTACAGGGTGATGCAAGCCAAATTATAAAAAGTTTAGAGTTTACTGCGAGTAATTATATTCTAGCTTGGGATGCATTGTGTAATCGTTACAATGATCCAAAAATTCTGATTCATAACCACCTCAATGCTATATTCGAACTTGAATCGTGCAGTAAGGAATCTGCAACTAAATTACGTACGATTAGCGATATGTTATTCAAACATTTTACAGCAATCAAATCATTAGCTACCAAAAGCGAGCTTCTTGATGTTGTTATTATTTATGTCGTTTCTAAAAAACTGGACCCCACGACATTCCGTGAATGGGAGGTCCTTAGAAACCGGTCAAGTTCTGACCTGCCTAATCTTGACGAGTTCAAGGAATTTCTACAAAACACAGCAAATCTTCTAGAAACTGTGGAAGTAAAAAATATTAAGCCTGTACCCGAAAAGTCTTCCAAGGTACATTCGAAATCATTTGTGTCAGGTACCCCTTCATGTCCATTTTGTAAAGGATCTCATCCCTTGTACAAATGCGATAAGTTTGTCAAGCTGTCTTCTCTTGACAGAAATTCAAAGGCAAAAGAGCTCCGCGTATGCTTTAATTGCCTAACTCAGGGTCACCTTTCGAGCCGCTGTAGCTCCAAATATACGTGTAGAAAGTGCAAATCAAGGCACAACACCCTTCTGCATGAGGATAAATTTCAAAATGCTTCTTCTAGTCAACCAGGATCTGCGATGTCGGCAGAAACCCCTGTTGAACTAAACCAATCGATTTCTGCATTCTGTTCGAATGCTTTGCAGGTACTCTTACCTACGGCTACCGCTAAACTCATCGCTGATGATGGTACGCCTCATGTTGTGCGAATCATGCTGGATTCCGGTTCCCAATCGAACTTCATACGTTCAGATTTGTGTAAAAGGTTGAAGCTTCCAACTCGCGAAGTCAACGTTACTGTTTCTGGCTTAAGTAAAGCTACTTCTCAAATCAAAGCTAGGTGTGATATCAAGCTGCAAGCCCCTCACACCTCATACAGTATTGGTCTATCCTGTCTTGTTCTCGATGAGATTACAGGTACAACCCCAAGTTTTCGCGTCCAGCGAAACAGTTTCAAGGTTCCTGATAACATCAAGTTATCAGATCTGTCCTACGACCAACCGGGCACCATCGACATTCTGATTGGTTCGCCCATTTTCTGGCAGCTCCTTTGTATTGGACAAATTGGTCTAGGCCCAAATCTTCCCATCCTCCAAAAGACTCGTTTTGGGTGGATTGTTTCTGGCCCTACAGGCCCCCCTTCTGCGTACCCTGTACAGTGCAATCTTGGCACGATCGAGGATGCTTCTGATCCCATTGCTAGGTTTTGGCAACTCGAACATTACCCAGAGGAAAAGGTCCACACAAATGAAGAGAACGCCTGTGAGGCACATTTCGTGCAAAATACTCAACGAGAAGCGAATGGTCGATTCGTTGTCTCTATCCCTTTCAAGAAGCCTGTAGAGGTACTGGGCGATTCATTGCAAATCTCTCAGAAAAGATTCTTATCAGTAGAGAATATTTCAGATTCTGCAAGTAGTAAGGCTACCACGCGTAGCATCTTGCCTGAAATATCCCAGATTTCAGATTCTACAAGTAGTAAGGCTACCAATCGTAGCAGCTTGTCTGAAATTTCCCAGATAGTTGACCCGCTGGGTCTGTCAAGCCCTTGGTGGCACGGTCCCACCTGGCTAAGCGAAGGTGAGGCATCTTGGCCCCAACAGTGGTTCTACAACCAACTTCCGTTCTTCTAAATGTAATATACATTTACTGATAGAGATTCTCGGACTTTTATCATGGCCAAAAATTTACGGAAATTCCTTCTGAACTGTATAATTTACATTTGTACCTATAGAAAATTAAAGCGCCACCACTATAACAAAAATTTTAGATTTTCAGTAAAAAATATAAATTTAGCATCTTTCTGAAATTTATCACTCGAGTCTTGAACAAAAATGCATTATTATGCTGGGGACATTGCATTTTGATCGTGTTATTCTACATTTATCTAAACAATACCAATATGGTGTCCAAAAATGCACCAAAAATATGGCTGATGTATAAATAAAAGAGCCAAGTGAACATTATAAAACCAATATGTAACTTCTGGTGTGCTTATAAATACACCGAAACTTTATATAAATATGGGTAACATTACGGCGTCAAAGTGTTGTTATATAACTTTTTAGAGTGTTTAGAGTTACCAGAAGTGTTATGATATAACTAATGGTAACTTTCGTTACCACGGGTGATAATTATCTCCTAAAGTAAGAACCGTCACCACAAGGATCTTTATATAACTTCCAAGTTTATGACAGTCTGCAACGATCATAACCTCAAATATTATTCCGCGCCATAACCTCCACTATTCCACGCCATTTTTGCTGATTTTGCCAGAATTATCGTGTTGAGAAATGTCTTTTAAAATTGTGCAAACAATAGAACCGGGACGCAAACTTCCCATGTTAAGTGTAGTACCAGCCGCTTGGGAAAATAATGGGACTATACAATGGCCAAAATCCACATCAACTGCAGCCGTTAGTAAGTTAATAAAAGAGGGGGTTTCCACGTCACAACAAGGGTGGAAATCTCTTCGATGTGTTAAAAAAGGATTTTTTTTAACACACGCTGCAACAGTTGCGGAAAGGGATGAAATGATTTTGGGGTCAGATAGCGAAGCAGACTAGGTCGACTCACAACCATCTCATCCCAACAAAAGATTTAGAAGTGGCAAGAGAAAAGAAATTGGACGTTCACCTCAAAGATATTTGATTCAATGATGGAATCGGCAAAGGTATAAGTATTCTTTGTCTCATTTTGTTTAATCGCCCCTTCATACTCGGCAATTGTACCCATCTCAATGTACAACACGCTTTGCTTATTGCCTAAAATTTCAGATACAAAGATTACAAAATTATCCTCCCAAGTGCAATCTGGTACAGCACCTTGCAGCAGAGCCACAAGTTCAGCAACATATCGCAACAGTAGCGAAGTATTATTATTATAATGAGATTCCAGAAGCTCAAAATTTTACAGTAAGTCTTAATTGCGGTTTATCATCACACAAAGGATAATGCAAATATTCTTTTTTACAGGCAGTTGCAAATGAGCCATCAGCAACTATATTGTCCCAAAACGTCCTTCACCTTAAGCAACCTAGTGTGATGGTAAGGTTAATTAAAAACCTATAAGTGAGTATTGAAAATAAAAATGTTTTCCATTTCAAAGGAAGTTAATGCAGAGCAGCAAGTAATGCTTGCCTCAATACCACAGAGGAGAGTATCCAATTCGTCCGATATGGTAATTTAGTCATACAATAATATAGATGCGGCGAGTCAAATTCATTCATTTTATAATGTTCATAACAAAAACCCTCAGTCATCCCTTAATGAAATTCTCTATCACAAACAGGACTTATTATTCTTAAGTTAGTTCCGCCTCACGCCACTTTTCAATTACAGGGACCTACTTATAGTTTCCTTCTTTACCGGCAATTTTAAATTTGAAACTGTTAGTTCCGATTTTGTTCACTTCTGTCATGACCCGCTTCACGTGTTGCTGACAGCTTAACTTGTTCGTAATTGTTAATAAGATATTTCCCGTAAGTTTATTACTTTTCTTATTGTAATATTGTTAATTAATTTTTTACACTTATTTTAACATGTAGTTCGGATGTTTAGACCGCGAAGGTCACTCATCTTGTATCTGGCTTGGCCACATTTGCCTCTTCAAAATTATTATGCATTCCTTTGAGTTGTGCTTTAAACTTCAATTTTAATCTTCAATATACCGCTTCTAGATTTTTAAGTAAGTTTTAACTTCTATTTGGTTCGTAACTTTTCTCTAGTCAATTAATTAATTTTAGAAGCCTGATGATGACTTAATTGTCGAAACATGTCGCTTGTCAACTACTTATTTATTCATTAAATGTTATACATGGGCAAGGTTTGAGTTTTACTATTCCACCTGTGATACTCACCACATTTCGAGATGATTATGGATCCTTCAACTGAAGATGAAGCCAACCGAGCTAACTTGTTCCATACCTACCATAAAACGAGCCTAAAACTAAAGAGAGCTTCCTTAAACATCTGGTTTAATAGCACCTGTCGCAAGGAAAAAGTTTTTCCTAATTACATCCAACTTAAAACCAAAACCAACAGCCGTCAGGCAGCTGACGCCATCCTCCAGGGAAATCTCGCTTGGATAAACAACGAAGTTACCCACCACTGGTACGCTATTAGGGATAACCTTAACCTTACGTTATACAACTTGCATATTTTATTTCACAAATTGTTTCATAATATTGAATTTTACTATTTATTTCACCAGGTCAAGGATGAAGTTCAGCACTTTGGCAAACAAATTTTTAATAAATTAATTTTTAAACTAAATAAAGTCAAAGAAGCTAAAGGTTTCCATTCTGCTAACAGTCACTCTTTTGATCATATGCCAGATGCTAACTTCAACTTTCACAAGCGTTTCATTAATTTAAGCAACGTAGACTTTGGTGCCGTTGAGTTAGTTATCAGCTCTCCTAGGATTAAAACACAATCCTAACAATTGGAACAAAAAAAATCATTAGATGAATTCACTATAGATTTGGAATGTGTAATACATCGATCCCTCAGGACAATAACCTAATTAGGGCACTTTGCCATAATAAATTTAACAAAATTTGCCTTAAAAACTGTAATTTCAATAAAGCAGTGTACAAAAAAATTCAGAATAAATTGAAAACTAACAATCTTATCTGCACCAAGGCAGACAAAGGTAACGCCTTAATTATTATATCCAAATCAGATTATATTGATAAGCTAGAGGAATTACTTAAATCTGGCGACTTTAATTTAATCAAATTTAACCTTAACAACTTTGTTATTGAAGTCAGGAAATTCTTGATCTGCAACAAAGGTATTTTATTCGATTTTTTTTTAATATCAACTATTATCAGCTGTTACTTATGAACCCTTTACCTCCTCGCCTTTACGCTCTTCCGAAAATTCACAAACCCGACATACCGGTTAGACCCATTGTTTCCCTTTGCAACACCCCGGTTTCCAAACTCACAGCTTGGCTTAACCAAACCCTGAGATCCAATATTGAATTTAACTTTCCTTATTCCATTAATAATTTCCAAACTTTTGCTAGGGAACTCATTAATCTTAATTTAAATAATAACTACAGGCTAGTATCTTTTGACATAGTTAATATATTTCCGAGCGTCCCCTTCGTTGACTGCTTGGGAGCCCTCGACAATTACATCTTAGCTAGCAATTTGTCTGATACCACTTGTGATTTTTTAAAACAAGCTTTAACTCTATGTCTTATTCATTTTTTTATTTAATAACAAAATTTATAAACAAAACACTGGTTTACCGATGGGTAACAACCTTTCTCCGCTTTTAGCAGAAATTTTCCTAACAAATCTTGGAGTTAATCACTTCTTTACTAATCATAATATCAAAAAACATTTCATTTTTTACAAGAGGTATGTCGATGACATCTTTGTTGTCTTCGAGGGAGACGACTAGGTCCTAAAAAATTGCCTCGATTTCCTTAATTCAGTTCATAAAAACATTAAATTTACTTTTGAACTAGAAACTGACAAACTCTTGAACTTTCTTGATCTGTCAGTCACCAGGGGAGACTGCTCTCTTTCCATTGGCATATACAGAAAACCTACTACCACTGATAATGTCATCCCCTTCAGCACTTTTCATCCTTTGTCTCATAAACTGGCCGCTTTTAGGTTTTTCTTCAATAGACTTTATAATATTCCTCTTAACCAAGTCTCCTTCAATAAAGAAATTCAGATAATTTATAGAATACTTTTAATAACGGTTACCCGTTTGATATAATTAGAAAACTCCAAAATATAATGTTTACTTCTTTAAAACCTAAACTTTTTACTACTCTAACCTCCTCAAGAACTAATGACAAGATTTACTATTCACTACGTTATATCGGCCCAATTTCACATCAATTTCAGAACATTTTTAAACAATTTAATCTAAATATTTCCTTGTCATCTAAACATAATGTGAAATCTATCTTAGTTAATACTAAAGACAAATGAAATATTTTAGAACAATCAGGAGTATATAAACTTAATTGTGGTGATTGTGATGCTTCTTACGTGGGGCAGGCGGGCAGGAAGTTCAAGACCAGGTTTAGTGAGCATTTATCTCGTATTAAAAACAATAATTTATCCATTTCACCTTCCAAGTCATCCTTTGCCAATCATATTTTAGATACTGGCCAGTCGTTTAATTCATCCAAGAATTTTGAAATTTTACATTTGTGCAATAACAGCCTTAAACTTAATTTGTTGGAGACCAAAGAGATCCACAATGTTCACAACAAAAACCCTCAGTCATCCCTTAATGGAATTGTCTATTACAAACAGGACTTATTATTCTTAAGTTAGTTCCGCCTGTAGCCTGACGGGCTAGTTTAATTTATTTTAATTGCTACAATCACCAGACTGATACTGGCTTCCCAAGGATAGCTCAAAATGCCAAGATCCAAATAATAAACTCAGTAACGTAGGAAAGAAACACAGAACAACTTTTTATCATTGTATAATATTTTTAGCTAAATACATCAAATTAGACTGTATTCAACACAGGAAATAAAAATAAAATGTAACGATGCTTGTAAAATAAATTAACTCCTTTAACGGGGCGTTTCGTTCGCTGGTAATCGGGAAGTGACACTCTATTTCAGGACAACTTGTATATACATTAGTTCTAGTGTCCTGTAGGCATCGCGCCGGACCTGAACAGATAACATGACAGATTAGCGAACCGCCGCTTAATGGCGGACGTAAATATTACACTCGGTCTTGAAATTGTTAAATATACGAAAGTGCGGTCAATATCAAGTTAAATTAATGCATACCTGGTGCATCTTGTGTTTAACGGTGGAGCTGTAGGTGTACAGTCGGCGGGCGACGAGTTTAATTTGTTTTACCTATGCCAGCTGTTTTGCGACTCCAGGTAAGTGAATTTCGAATAAATAAGCCTTGTCTCTTGTTGGCGATGATCCCCGTTGGGTTACCCTTGATTCAAACGTGCGTGCCTATAGACGCCGGCCCCTGGCTCGCTAGGCGGGACCTCCTAGTGCACGTTTTTCGGATTCGGTGATGCCAAGTTATTCCAGACGCAATTAACAGGTTTAATTACGTCTGCTTCGATGTCCTGATGCGGGGAAACTTATTTCACGGACGGAATCGTCACCAGCGAGCTCGACTTGACCTCCCGGGTGTCCAAGTACTGGAGAACGTCATCGACGAGTTCGGCTAAGTTCTCCTTGTAACTAGGTGTTGGACGTCGTCGTCGGCGGGCCTGAGAAGACTTTCTAGGTTACTGGGTACTCGGGGAATGAAACTGAAAAGTCTGACGACACTCCTAGCGTTCAGGTGTTTGGATAACGACGCTGAAGAGTCTGACGACAATCCTAGCGTCCAGGTGCTTGGGGAGTGACGCTGAAGAATCTGACGACAATCCTAGCGTCCAGCTACTTGGGAAGCGACAGTGAAGAGTCTGACGAGAATCCTAGTGGCCAGGTGTTTGGATAACGACGCTGAAGAGTCTGACGACAATCCTAGCGTCCAGGTACTTGGGGAGCGACGCTGAAGAGTCTGACGACAATCCTAGCGTCCAGGTGCTTGGGTGACTGATCGGAGTCCTCTCGAGGAGTCCGGAGACACTCCTGAGAGAGAGTAGGCAAAGGGAGAGGACTGGGAAAATTATAAGAAAATTCTCGAAGAGCCCGGAGGCTCTCCTGAGCGGAATCAGGTCTGGAAGAAGTTCGGGAAAAATTATGTCTTGTTGTGGCTTCGATTTGTCCTTTTATACCCGGTGCGGGCGTAATCAGAGGTTCGCGTCGGGTCGCTGGAGCGGGATTCGTGGTTTAGGTGCGCGGAGGTATCCCTGCGACTGTTAGCGGTGACGTCACTTATCGCTCTCGGCGCGGTGCTCCGGTACCTAACGTGATGCAAGCCCAGGGAGAACACGCAAATTTATTTTAAATTCTAAAATCGTGTTCGCGCTGGGGGAAACGTTACACGCCTTGCGCCACTTTTCAATTACAGGGACCTACTTATAGTTTCCTTCTGTACCGGCAATTTTAAATTTGAAACTGTTAGTTCCGATTTTGTTCACTTCTGTCATGACCCGCTTCACGTGTTGCTGACAGCTTAACTTGTTCGTAATTTTTAATTGTTTATAAGATATTTCCCGTAAGTTTATTACTTTTCTTATTGTAATATGGTTAATTAATTTTTTACACTAATTTTAGCATGTAGTTCGAATGTTTAGACTGCGAAGGTCACTCATTTTGTATCTGGCCACATCTGCCTCTTCAAGGTTATCATGCATTCCTTTTAGTTTTGCTTTAAACTTCAATTTTAATCTTCAATATACCGCTTCTGTATTTTTAAGTAAGTTTTAACTTCTATTTGGTTCGTAACTTTGCTCTAGTCAATTAATTTTAGAAACCTGATGATGACTTTATTGTCAGAAACATGTCGCTTGTCAACTACTTATTTATTCATTAAGGCGCAGTTTTTCAGTGTCAGTTTAAATTTGAGATTACAGTTAACTTATAGTTTAAGAAAACTTACAGTTTTTCAGTAGTGGTTTAATGAGATAAACCTTCTGAATATTGGTTTAGGTTAAAGCTGGATGAGGACCGTTTAAACTACGGAATAAAAATAAACTGGATAGTATAACCTCACTTTTTCTGTATTAAAGCTGTCACTAGTGTTTATACCAGCTGTAGAAATTTAAATTATTTAGAAATTATTATGGCAAACGATATAAATGACTATATGATTGATGAAGATATTGTTGATTATCTTAATCATTTAAACCAACCACGACGTCCAAAAATAATACGTAACCGACCAAATCATTTGGAAATATGGGACGATTATGACTTTTTTGTACGTTTCCGACTTTCCAAAAATGGATTTCAATTCGTGCTAGAACAAATTCAAGAACAATATCGTATGGAACAAATTGGTAATTTAATTAAGTTATCTATTGATGTTATCTATACAATAATTATTGCAGCAGTAATAAGGGGTCTCTTTATCTCCAGGAATTCTGACCTTTCACCTGCTAATATGCTTCTAATAGCTTTACGGTTTTATGCATCAGGCAGTATGTTAGTAGTAGTTGGAGACTTTATGGGAGTACACAAGTCTACAGCAAGCAAAGTGATTTATAGGGTATCGAGAGCAATAGCACAACTTCGGCCAACATTTATCAGGTTCCCAACAAATGAGAACGAAATCATAGAAGTACAAGGATTTTTTAATAGGGCAAGATTTCCTCGCGTAATAGCAGCTATCGATTGTACTCATGTCAGAATACAGTCTCCAGGTGGTGACCAAGCAGAGCTTTATAGAAATAGGAAATCTTTTTTTTTCATTTAACGTGCAAACAATGTGTGAAGCTGATTTAAAAATAAGAGATATTTAAAAATTTAATTATTTGACTTGGGTAAAAATTGGATGAAAAAATATTTTTAGGAGAAAAATATAGTCAAAACAAACGACATATTGTCGTGAAATATAGTTTAATAAAAATATTGATATAAAATTTTTAAACAAGACGTTTCGCCATTTTTGATGGCTTCATCAGTAATATTATGAAGTGTAACTAATTAATATTTCATATCAATATTTTTATTAAACTATATTTCACGACAATATGTCGTTTGTTTTGACTATATTTTTTTCCTAAAAATATTTTTTCATCCAATAAGAGATATTGTTGCACGATGGCCTGGATCATCTCAACACTCCACTATATTCAACAATTCCGCAATACGTGCTCGATTTGAAACTGGAGAATTTAATGACTCATTAATATTAGGGGATAGTGGATACGCCGTACGACCATTCATGATAACACCGTTGTCTAATCCTGCAACTCGAGGTGAACATTTATTTAATGAATCACAGATAAGAACAAGAAATGTAATTGAACGCAGTTATGGGGTGTGGAAAAAACGTCTTCCTGTTTTGGCTCTAGGTTTACGTTTAAAATGAGAAAGAATTGAAGCTGTAATTGTTGCTACAGCAGTTTTGCACAATATTGCCTGCGAAATGAAAGAAGCAATACCTCCCAACAATCAAGAAGAGGAAGCTGCTATAAATTTTGTTAACAATGTGCCAACAACCCGACAAGCGGTTCGAGCCGTAGGTGGTATTAATAATAGTTCTCGGTACAACTTGATTCACGATTATTTTAATAGATTAGTTTAAATAATAAGTATTTATTTCAAAAATAATAAAATAGGTTTCCTAATACCCAAAAAAACATCACACAGAAGTAAAATATTTTATTAAGAATGTAATTAGATGTTAATAACAAGAGTATTATCATTTGGTATTTTTTCTTTAATCTTCGTTCCTCTGTGCCACACACAAGCCGTCGGCTCATGTGGCCAAGAAAGTTGTAATTATATTTTATTGTCCTTTTTTGTATGAGTACAATAAATAAATAAATAAATAAATAAATAAATTTTAATATCCAAATTTAGCAGCTCCATTTTTCTGTTATGTTCTACCTTCATATGTTTTAATTTCATGTTGTGTTCCTCTTGCAAGCATTTAATTTGTAAATTAACAAGTTCGAGCTTGCTCTGAGCTAAGTTATACCATTCAGCATTTGCACCTGTACCAGTAACCTTTCTCAACTGTTTTGGAATGCGTCCTTTATTAGTAATCGATGTGCCATGATAAACTTTAGTTGCTGGAGTAGAAACGCCTGGTACTGAACTACTGGTAGTAGCATTTGGTGTAGCCACATCACTTGATGGAATAGTAATAAATAAAGGAATGTTTGGAGCAAAACTGGATAAAATTGCTGCAACTGATAAAGTTTCTTTTGAAGAATTATTATCTTGTATTACATATTCTTAGGTTTTTGGAGATAATGGCAGAGATCTTGGTTGTCGTAACTTATGCGCAGCATAAGTACTCCAATCACCATAATCTGACGTTACAAGCACAGGTTCATTGCCATCAATGTTGGAGGCATTTGATATCACAGTAGAGGTAATTTGATGACTGCCTGCTACACAATAACTCAACATTACTTATTTGCTAAGCCAGTAGCACAAGAAAATAGTACCTACCAGTTGTATCACTGTCAAATTCTGATAACCTGCCATATATTTCTTCAGAGCCGAGACGTTATTTCACCTCACAGTCTACATGTGTAATGTCCATAATCTTGCGTGGGCCCCCTCCAGTGCCAAGTATGTATCACTTTTCATCAGAAAAATTTTTCTTGGATACCTTCTTAATATTTTCATATTTTGCCCTTAATGCCGTTACATCTCTAAATACTTTACCAGATTTACAATTAAATTGCTTGGTAATTTCTTCCCATGCGGATTCTTTCTGTTTCCATACACTAGTGTCACTTTTTTTATATCTCTGAATTGCTTGACCAAATCCAGCAACAGAATCACCTCTTGGGTGGTAAAATTTGCACATCTTTTCATTTTAGTGCTATTTTTAACACTTTCCTGCATGGTGAAACTTATTACACAGGAAGCAACTGATTTGTTGTTGAAAATGAAGTAGGCGCCATTCATTTTTTCAATGCCAACATAACCTCAACTGAAGCTTTTATAATATAATTTTAGGAAAGCAATGAATTTCTAAACAGCTCCGAAATGTATGTGATGGATGACAAAGAAACAAATAATTATACAATTTCGCCGATCAGTACTGAAATGTACGAAGGTAGCGCAAACATAGAAGTTGGTACTACAGGTGTCGAAGACAATGCTTTAGAAATGGTGCTACAAAGCTAACCACAAATTTTAGAGCAACAAAGAAAAATTGTGCAAGAATTAGCGAAACAGCGCACGACCCTAGAATTTCTATTTGAAAATTATAATAACGGAACGGCAAATTAAGTTGCACCATCCAATGAACCAGGAAATGATGCCGCAATTAAATTGCTATTAGTAGACATTACAGAAAAGGTGCAGGAGCTGGAGTTATTTTTGTTAAAAGAAATTAATTTAAAGAAACTCGTATGGTTTGTTTATATTCAATGTAATAGCTATGAAAGTACTAATACTATATTTTAACTTCTCAGGTGGAAAAAATGTCGGCAGTATGCGGTACTTCTGGAAAATAAACGGCATAGATTGCTGTTATACCTTGGTAGATAGTTTCTTAAATCGAAATTTTGTAACAAAATTTTCCTGGGGTGGTGGCAGTCGAAATTTCGAGGGAAAGGCTCCGTTCAAAAATAATAAGAACGTGATCCAAACATTCTACAGAATTGTTGCTCTGGCTGAATCTCAGTTTTCCGTGCTCAACTTATGTCTGCCAGCACCGACAAAAAAAGAAGCTCTGTGTTACAGAAAGAAAGGTGAGAACACCCAGGAAAATGAGAGTATTGCAAACAATATGGACGAGAATGGAAGAACTGGCATGCCGATTATTGCTAGTGAAATTGAGGACTTGAACAATGAAAGTGAGCAACTCAACAATGCTCCTAACTATGAAGATGATAATTTAAGTAAAATTATGTAACAACATTTGAAATTCTGTAGTTCGCGTTACCTTAATATGATAATCCCTGCATATACTGGGTGTTACATGAGGTACTGTACAAACTCAACGAGGGTATAGGGGACGTTGAAACATAAAAATGTTACATATCAACTTTTTCTTTTAAATCACTTTCTGCCGTGTTGTAACTTGCAAACGAGGGTAGTTATATGAGAACTTTTTAACGGAGAGAATTTGATTATGCAAAAATATGTACTAGAAAGCCTAATTTGTTTAAAATATTTTTTAGCTCTTTTAGTTTTGTTGTATAATAGTTTTTGTGTAAGAAAATAGAATATATTACGATGCACAAAAACTATTAGCTATATGAAAAAACGAAGAAAGTTAATAGTTTTTTAATAAATCGGGCTTTTTATAGACTATTTCCCACATCTCTTATTATCCAATGAAAAGCCATGCTTTTTCAAAATTCAACCAATCGTGTGTTTTTGTAGTGGCAAAAAATCGAAATTTTCCCTTGGGATTTTGTCAGTTTCTTTTGCCACTTGCATCCACGGCAACCACCAAATATGTTGCTTTAATCAAGTTGGTATTTAAGAAACGTCATTTAAACTGTCATTGCGCATCAGTATAAATGTCAAAATGAACCGATATTTGGGAAATAGTCCACAAAATGTATTTCGGGCTCATGATTTTGCTCGGAAAATGTTTTACTCACGATTTGTTGTTTTTTTGGCAATGCCCCTCGACAAACTAACTTTGACAAATTCCCTCGCCTTCGGCTCGGGAATTTGATCAAGTTAGTTTGTCTTGTGACATTGCCAAAACAAAATACTTTCGTAAAACATTTTTACCGGCAAAAGCATTTGCCCTTAATACATTATTACTGATAATTTTTTTAATCAAATTCATGTCCGTTAAGAGGTTTCAATGCAGACATTTATACAATTTAAAACATTTCATACATAAGTATATGCTAGTTGTAAAACATCTGCTAATTACGAGTATAATTTTAATACAACATTTCAGTTTTCAGTGAAATGACATAAACCTAATTGTAACCCCCCCTCTTTAGCAGGTAGCAACTCAGAAGAGCGATTTTTAAAAGAAAATGTTTATTTCCAAAGAGTTGTTTCAATATCCCCTATAACCTTCAACCCTTTATAGGGCAGTATGTGAATACTTTCCCACCATCCTAGCAGCTGAAACGACTTTGGTTAAATAATTTCCCTCCGGTCTAATAGCTTAGTCATGCCTTTAGGTGGCAATTTCTTGGACAGATGAGGCAGCTAGTATCGATTTGGGCAAGTAATTTCAGCTGATTCGTACAAGTGTGATCTATGCTTCCCACTGAGTTCTTGCAAGTAAGCAAAAGTTGCAAATGCTGTAGTTGCGTGTTGGTTTTGGTGTTTTGCTAATTAAATGAGTTGATTCAAAGAACGGACAGGTAGGAGTACCTTTCTTTATAATTTAAGACGTCATTTGCCTGCGCTGATATCAAAATTCTAACAGTAACTTTTTGAATAAAATTTGTAAAACAAAAGTGTTGTTGAGGTTATGTAGTTCAGGGGGGGGGGGGGGATTAATATTTTTTTTTATTGGGGGTGATTTGAGTGGACTGAACTACTTTGGATAATGAATGGTATACTTTCACAAGATGTTTTGTTCATAAAGTCTTCCACATTATCATTTGGCTAAGATAACATTTGTCAGGTCATTTTGTATTTCAATTAGCCACCTAGGCTTTATGGCAGCGTGCCCGTATGCTAAACCCTTTTAGTTACTTATTTGGCTTCATCGCCTAATTTCATAATAATGATTTTGCACATATTTGGCCTCAAGCGCAGTATTTCTCGTCATCCGGGGCACCCCTTTGTTGGTACTTTGACAATCGGGTGTTAACGCTCGCAGGATTTCCGAACCTTCTAGAATTTACGCTGTTGGTGTGACTGCGAGGCCTCGCGCTGTCTTCGTTACCGGCACTTATTTGTTTTATTGGGCGCCTCGCCATTGGCTGTCTTTGTCACCGGCACTTATTTGTTTTATTGGGCGCCTCGCCATTGGCTGTCGAGAGTCACGTGGTAACGCCGTTTTAGCTCACGCCACGGCGGGGGTCGGAACGCTGCTTGCTTGGGCAGTTCTACTCAGGCGATTGAACAAGGGAGGTGTGTGTGTGTCGTTAACGGCGATCTTATTGCGCCAAGGCGTAGGTGTGATGGAATTCCATGCCCGGTTCTACGTCGTCACGTAAGGGAGTGTTCCCTTTAGCTCGTTATGCGAGGATTCCGTTGAGGTAGGACATCACTTGGGCTAGTTTGGCCGTCGTAGCGGCGTTTGTTGAAGCGCCAGCTTTTGTCGCCATTTTGGGCGCATCCAGACCATTCACACGTCGGCCGTTTTAGCGGCGAATGAATTGCCACAGGCAACCTGTTTCCCGCAAGCTGGACCGCACGCTAATCTCTTGGATCGTCACCAATAAAATTAAGGTATTTGTAACCATTGAATTATACTAACTTCTCGTGCGCGAGCTGTGCGCTTAATCATGTGAATAACTGTGAAATCTTGTGCACCGTTAAAAACGTACCCTTCGCATCTTAAATCGTTGTCGCGAAGTGGCGTCGCTAGCTCATTTTTGATCTAATCACTTCCCTCACTTGGACTTTGCTGTGTTTGCCCAAATTATCATGTGAGCATTTTTTTTATGAACAAACGTTCCCGTTGTGGGACTCATATGTCAAACTGCTCTTGATGTTGTACAGTTATGGGTGTTGTTTAGTAACCGTAGTGCGCCCATCAGCTGATGCTTATTTATAAGAGTTAACGCAATGTTTTCGGCACGCTTTGCTGCCCCAATGTAAGACTGGACCAATAGACGCTTATCTAAGTAAGAGACGCTTTATTCTTGGTCGCTTTGTGCATGTTCTGTTTCAGTGTGCGGCCATCATTGAGGAGATGAATGTACGGTGGAGCCAGTGAGATCAGAGCGTGCAGGTGGGCTTGGTGGTGACATTGCCGTGGCTGAAAAAGCCCCCTTCATGATATAAGTATTTTTGCCATCACGAAATCGTTGTGTGAGTTTATAATTCACGAGTACCCCTATCGACGGAGTGTCTTGAATACTTCGCCCCGTCTAACCGCCCAGGCCCGGTTATCCGGGTTAAGACAGGCTTGGTGGCGCCCTCATAATTTTGACGTACCCTATATTTATGCCTCAACACGCTTGCCCAGAACGTATCGTGTGACTCACGCCCGACTCCCTGAGCGTTCCAGCCGTGGCCTTTAGCCTGTTTTTAGCAGATCTCAGGGCAAGCGTGCCAGTTTTCCAGGACTGATTCCGTGGTGCGATGCTCACCTTGGGTGGGTGTCGTAAAGTTGTTTTAATACCGTAACACATTTTAATTTTTTGTTGCCCTACCTACCGCGTGGACTTGTTTATAAAACTACAGACACTCATTTTTACAAATAATTACGTAAAATTACTCACATCCGTTTCGATTTCTTTTATTCTAGCAAAATGTAGCGGCGATGTCTCGCAGATGCGGAATTAGAAATTCTGCTGTTAGAAATAACAAACGAACAAGCGGAAAATTCCGATGTAGGTGGCGATTCAGATGCTAAAGACGATGTGCCCAACCGCGGTTGGTTTCATTTCCTGTGAAGGATTATTCATTGTTTTCTTATTTCTCGCTATCATTTATTTAGATTCCTCAACGCGGTCAAACCCTTCATCAAGGTCGTCTAGTTGCACAGAAGTGAATACACCTATTCAATCTGTCGTAGATGATGGTGCATCTACGTCTACTGTACCGATAGATTCGGTTACAACCCATCGAACCCTTCCATCGGTACAAAAGGAACAGAAAAGCATAACCGACGTTATTTCTAACGATTCCGAGGAGGATTCTCCACAAGATCAATTTTCGACTGATGATGACGTGTACCTGGCTAATCTAGCGTCCACTCAATCAACTAAAAAGAGGTTTAGACTGCAAAGTGAGGATGAATCGCAGGAAGCGGAGACACTAGCACCAACCAAGGATTTAAATGGATTAGAAATACTTTTAGTCCTACCAAATACAAAACAAATACTTTCAATCAGCCTTTTGGGACAAAACGACCATTGAGTACCACTAGTCCGCTGCCATAGTTTCGATGGTTTTGACAAAAATTTTATTGGAGAATATAGTTATTCAATCCAATGAATACGCAAGACAGCGTGGAGCGGAGCAAAACCTGAATCTCGAAGAACTGCGAGCATTTCTAGGAATTATCATATTTATGGGATTCCATTGTTTGCCAAGCATAAGACTTTATTGGTCAAACGATGAAAAATTTGATGTTCAATGGGTGGCACGGGTGATGAGTCTAAAAAGGTTTTTAAAAATTCTTCGTTTCCTACATTTGAACAACAATGATAATATGCCAGCCCGTGATTCACCAAACTTTGATAAATTGTACAAAATACGACCGGTTCTTAGTCATCTACAAACAGTATTTCCGACGTTGTTTTCTCCTTCAACATTTTTATCGATCGATGAAAGTATGGTCGCCTTCAAGGGCAGAAGCAGCATGAAACAATATATGCCCTTCAAACCCATAAAGAGTGGCTTCAACGTCTGGCTTTGTTGCTGCGCTGTCACAGGTTTTATGCTAACCTTGGAAAGTTATACGGGAAAATCGTCAGATGGTTCAACCACTCTAAATTTAGGAGAGCGTGTTGTAACAGCTCTATCTCAAAGTTTCGAAGGATTATGCTACTGCCTATTTTTCGATAATTTCTTTAGTAGTATTCAACTGATGCAGACTCTTCTTGAGAAAGGATTGTTTGCTTGTGGCACTTTCCGAACTAACAGAAAATTTTACCCCAAGGAATTGTTCAAGAAAGAGAACCTATATGCTAAAGGCGAAGTTGATTTTGCACAAAGCAACGACACCAGTCTAACTAAATGGAAAGAATATGGCAAGAAAATCATGACAGTCGTTAGCAATATGCATAACCCCTCCGATACAACCACAACTGAGAGAAGAAATAATAAAGGCGTTCGCGAAGAAGTTTCCTGTCCACAATCTATAGCTGACTACAACGCACATATGGAGGTGTAGATAAATTCGACCAGTTGATGTCTTCCTATTGTATAGCTCAAAAATCAAATATGGTGGGTTAAATTGTTCTGGTGAATTTCTGCATCGCCTATCGACAAGACATCAAAATAAAAGGGCATAAGGCAATGACACATTTGACATTCCGCTCAGTATGGCAAACGAAATGACAGGTATTGTTGGAATAAAAAGTAAATAAAAACATACGTATCATTACATATACTTTATGGACACCTACTGCAGCCGAAAACGACCAGGTTATGCTCCCAGTAGAAGCTACGGAAGGAAAACGTAACAGACCTGACGGACATTCCACAGTGCAAAACACTACCCGTCTTCAGATGTCGGATGCCACATCCCTGAAGTTGGAACTTATAGATGGTGTGCGATTTGTAGCACAACAGCCAAGAAAAAAGTTCCAACTTGATTTGCAAAAGTTGCAAAGTGGCTCTTTGCAAATGATGTTTTGCGCCCTTTCATAGCAAATCAGATACATGTATTACATTTTTTTAATTTTTGCTAATAATAATAATAATAAATACTTTGGCTTACAACGAGTACTTTCATTGTGCTAGTTTACAAGTGGGAAACAATTTTCCCACTGCCCAAAGGAAATTACTGATGACCTAACAAGTTTTTGGGATATTATTTTCCCACCCAAAATTTTTAATTCCAAAATAAAGGGTGTTTTTTTTAGAGGCGGAGAACTTTTAAATCGAAATAAAACAGAAAAATGTTTTTAATATCCATGAAATTGGCTTTATTTGAAAGATAATTTTATGGCATTACTGTTTGAATATGATTTCGGGCATGTGACCGCCGTGGCTGGCGCGTACATGACGTAATCTGAAGGTCCAATTTTCACACACTCTTCGCAGTAAATCAGGCTGTATTTCGGCAATAACGCGACGAATGTTGGCCTCCAAGTGCTCAATTGTTTCCGGATTATCGGCGTAGACAATAGACATGCGACTTTACATATCCCCAAAGAAAAAATCTAATGGCGTCAAATCGCACGAACGAGTTGGCCAGTTAACAGATCCATTTCGCGGATCCATTTCGTATATCTGCTAACAGGCCACACGACCAAGAATAGATGGTAGAAGGACTTAGAAGAGTTTAATCAAAGTAGTACAACAGATATGGTTGTCGACGAAACTAGTAATACCCATCATTGGAGTGATTCGGAAACTAAATTGTTAATTCCTTTATATCCCCCTTCTATAATTATAGACAAGATTTCGATGGGAAAAAATTAACCAATAAAAGCATCTGGCAAAAAAGTGCAATCAAAATGGTAGTACTGTGACCTGGGAGCAGAGTGACAATAAATTAAAGAATTAAAAAAAGCATATAAAAAGGTTATAGATAACAATTCAAAGACATGCACAGGCAAAATGTCTTTTAAATATTTTGATGTTATGGATTTACTATTTTACTAAAATCCTGAAATACATCCAGTTGTAGATTGCAGCAGTATGGAGACGGTAAGCAATAATATATATTATTAAAATTGATGTACAATAAATTATTATTGTAGCAAAGGTCTATGTAGTCGTTCAGCGAACTACAATCGCCAGTATCTACTGCTAGTGGTGCTGCTACCCCTTTTCCTGATGAACCACTAGGTATCACGCAAAACGGAAAGTCGTTAAAAAGAAAAGCAGAAGAGGAGCCTAATTCAGAGAAGATGCGGAAAGGAGCCATTGGTAAAAATGGATTTAGAAGAAAAATTTGTATTCTAGGGCGTTTCTTAGAAAATAACTGTCAACTTTGTTACTTTTTTATATAATGTTTAGGTTACTAGGTTTTATAATATATCGAACGTATTATTAATCGCATACATTCGTCCAACGTTTAGAAATTAAACGCTGCTTATATATTAAAATGGTTATTTATTGTACCAACAAAAGAATTACAGTAAACGACAAGTCTGCACTGATATATTTTATTTTAACATATATAATACTGAACATAACTTATAGTTTGCATAATTAATGCATTTCGTACAGTTACGTAGCTCTTCGTCCATCAGTAATTCCATTATCTTGGTGCAGTAATACGTGCTGATTATTTGTTTCATCCTGATATAGTTCAACATCTACATCACGCATTACTATACATGCTGTGTAATATGCAACAGCTTATAATAACTTTTGGTAATATCACGATTATGTGACATTAATTTTTTGACCAAAGGTGATAGTCACAACACTCGAGCATCATAGATACTGCCCGGGAAGACTGCAAGATAATTGATTTAGGGCCGATCTTTCCACCTCCCAATAAAGTTCCCTACAACTTTATCTGCCTTGTAACTAAAAATTGCGTCTTCTCATCTACCTATATTTCTTATTCGGCTTTTAAACAAGGTTAACTGGTCCATAAGTTGTTGGCTAGTTGAACTGCCCAATAACCATTTATTAGGCACATACCTAACCTATGATTTCTAACAAATAATATGTATGCAGTGCATCTGTGCAAGAGAGTTTGTAAATTGCGAAAATGTTTTTCAAACTTTAATTATTAGGTACTAATAATATGGATATATTTGAAGATATTGACTTGTTAGTAGAAAATGATATTATTGATATAGTTGATATTGTAAATCGTGACCGGAGAGAATATACTGTTAGACCGCGTGTAGATAATTTGAATTTTTGGGATGATAACGAGTTTATCAGACGATTTAGAATTTCTAAAGCTAGTGTAAGAACAATTTTACAACAAATTGAACATCAACTTACTCATCGTACAGAAAGGTAATGGAAATAATGTATACCTATGTCAAATTGTCGTTAAAAAATATTTTGTTCATTACAGAAATAATGCCATACCACCACTTCAACAATTACTTTTGACTTTACGATTTTTAGCTTCTGGTAGTTTTTATATTGCTATTAGCGACTTTGGTGGCATCCACAAATCTACATGCGGAAAAATCATTCAACGTGTAGTGCACGCATTGGCAGGCCTTCGTGCTGAATATATCCATTTTCCTCAGACGCCAGAAGAAAAACATGCTACGGTTCTTGAATTTTCTAGAATAGCACGTTTTCCACAAGTATTAGGAGCTATTGACTGCACGCACATTAAAATACAATCTCCAGGTAATTTAACTGCAACTACAAAAAATGTATCAATTTACTTGCAGTCAAGTACTAAAAATTTATTTGAAGGTGGAAACACAGCTGAAAATTTTAGAAACAGAAAAGGCTACTTTTCCTTGAATGTGCAAGCAATCTGTAATGCCAATAATCAAATCATAGATATAGTTTCACGATGGCCAGGTGCAGCACATGATAGTTACATATTTAATAATTCCACAGTAATGATGCGTTTCGAAGCAGGAGAAATGGACAACTCATTACTTTTAGGCGATAGTGGCTATCCAGTGCGTTCTTATTTGCTCACACCACTAGATAATCCAAATACAGAAGCGGAATCTCTGTACAATGAGGCTCAGATCAGAACAAGAAACGTTATTGAAAGAACTTTTGGTATTTGGAAAAGACGCTTTCCTGTTTTATCTGTAGGTATTAGAACTCATTTGCCTTTAGCTCAAGCCATAATCATTGCAGCTGCTGTATTACATAATGTAGCTTGTCAAAACCATGATGAATTGCCAGAAGATCAACATTTTATAGAACATAATGATGTTCCGTTAAACTATAGCGCAGGAGATGCCGCTCAAGAAAGAGGGAATGCAGTGAGACAAACAATGGTTAATTATTTTGAACGTTTACTGTAAAGAATAATACAAATACATTATATTCATTTATTTCTGTAATTGTTTTTCTTTTAAAAGGATATCTAAATTTTCGTTTTTTATTTTTAATTCCAGCAATTCTATTTTTAATTTGTATTCTTTTTCTTGATACTCTGCAAGCTTTTGTAACTGTTCCTCCTTAAGCTGTTGTTCCTTGCGAAGCATTTCAATTTGTAATTTTACAAGCTCTTCTCTGGTATCAACAATTGAATCAATTTTTGCGTTTAATGTTATTTTATTTATATGTTTTTTCGAAGTAGCAAGTGCTGCATGCTTCTTTTCCTTTAAACTTTTGGGGTTCCAACCAGACCACTTTGGAGAGGTTGCAGCCTGTAAATTTTAAACTTTTACTGACAGATAATAAAGTTATGTGTTGGTTTTGATGCAGTTTTATTAATGCACACCATGTTAAAAATTAATAGTTTGTAAACTATTCAAGTAATTCTACAAACACATTCAAAAAAATGTTGCATTACTTACCTCCACAATAACTTCCTGTTTGTCATTAATAATATCTTGTGCTCCATTAGGTTCAACAAATTCAATTGTTGCATCCGTAATGTGTTCGTCAGTTGCAAGGAATTCACAAGTGTTGTCCACTGTCATGTAATTTTCAATTACTGCTTCTGGTTCAGAAGATGGGGATACTGCCATAGTTACAAAATTTTCGTTGCGTTGTGTTGTAACAGGGAATATATCTACAAAAGGGAGAATATAATACGATAATTTCATAAAACATGGTTCATAGTCACAACAAAATTTAAATTTTAAACATACCTTGTAGTGTATTATCGGAATCGTAGGTACTTGGCAAGCCATTAATGCTTAATGATAAATAGCTCATTAATTTGTCCTCATAATCAGTAAATACTTGCTTTACAGCTGAACCACCGCCAGTTTTAAATATTTCTATTTTGTTTTTAGACTGTTTCGACTTAATTGTGTGCTTGATTACGTCGTATTTAGAACGCAGGACTGCAGCAGTTCTACCAGTAGTACCTGTCAGTGCTTCAAATTCCTTGCTAATTAGTCCCCACGTTTTTTCTTTCTCTTTCCAAGTTACTGCATCGGTTTTTTTATTTTCGACTATATTAATATGCCTAATTACTAAGTCTACCAGAAACCGTACTTCCAGTTCTGTAAAATTCTTTGAACGTTTTCTTTTCCCCTTTTCTTCCTTTTTTGCTTCGTCAGCCATCACTTTTAAAGCACAATAATTCCCAAAACACGAATAGTTTATTAACAAAGTGCAAAATGTTAGGCACAAAACAATACCGAATGTTAGGTTATGTTACTCAACATAAACACGACGCGAACTAGCCAGTGATTAATATATGTATTATGGTTCTCACTTCCACGCATATGAATACATATTTAATGTTCCTTCTCACATGTACGCAATGAAGTTTGCCGTGTGTTTTCACTACTGCCAACATAAACAAGCAGGTCGCTCTATTAACTTATGTGTTCAATTACTATTAAACAGGCGATTTGTGATGGAAAGACGGAAACGCTTATTCTCTTGATAAAAGTTCTCAACAAATTTATCTGTTGAATAGTTATTTGGAGCTTTATTGAGATGTGGAAAGACCGGCCCTTATACAAAAGAAAATTTATGTGTAACCTTTCTGTTATCTACCTACAGACACATCGGTAAATGTGTAGTTTGCTGTACACACGGCTTGTGAATCTATCTAAGGATATTTATTTCTGTTCACATAGGAGTTCGGCATATCATATGGTGCAATAATGTGTGTACAATCAATTGCTCATAAAACATCAGTCATATCTTCTTTTTTTGAAAACTGTTCTATCTGTTGCCTGTCATAATTACTTGATGGCAAAATAATGACTTCACTGATGATTGATGCTAGAGCATTTATAGCTTTTAAAAATACTTCCATGCCATAGAGACTGTTACATCAAATCTATCAGCTATTGTTCTATAAAAATCTCCCTATAATTATAATTATTCAGTTTTAATTCAATATACCTGTAATATTCTTGATTTACTAGCATCCACAGCGCTATTAATCGTGTGTATGTTTCCGGTTTAAGTTTATTTCCTATTTTATTCGAGACTACTTCAAATGTTTTGCTTAACGGAAAATGACAACGGGAATCTGAAAATCTGACAACTCAACTAAAGGACTGTAACTAATTAGGTACCTTGTGAACTATATTTTTCCAAGACTATAATTTTGAACACATATTCGTTTACTTCTTTTATCTCCCCTCCCTTTTTGTAATTGATGAGCTACACCTATAATTTATTGTTCATCTTCTGAATCATTAGCAGAAGTGTTAGTACTATATGCGCCATTTTGTTTTAACTGAAAAATGATCGATTAAATTGAATGATCCAATTAAACGGCGAATTAAACCGCAAATAAAATGCTCTAATTAATTCGCCTAATTAAATCCGCGAATTTTAATTACAACATTTTATTTTACGCATGTGACAATTAACCACATACGAATAATTATTTTAATTCCCCGAATTTTGCGGCGGCCATGTTGGATTTGATTACGTCACGGAGGAAGTGAGACAGACGTCCGTCTTCTGTCTCACTTCCTCGCGTATACTGTTGTAGCCTCTATCTCTGTGCAGTCTGAGTGCGCTGCCCCAGAGCTAGCAAGCCCTCGTGGGTTTAAGGGGTTTTGGCAACACGCTATTCCCGCAGCAGGTTTTTCAAAGTTTGCCGAATAAGCTAGAATTTTAGCAATATTAAGTTCCTGTTTTTGAATTAATTAAATTAGTTAGACTAATTATATACGGTTATAGAATTTAAATTTAAAAATTGCATTTTACGGCGTAACGGGGGGTTGCGGTGCGTTTTATATTTTAAACAAGCTTCGGCACTTATCAAATCAGGATTTGTAAAAATTATTTAATTAAACAAACACTCATGCAAGTTAAACAAGATTATTTATTAGCATTATGAATTTTTCGGTTATATTTATATCGATTATTTTTCATAATTGCCGTTGTTTAAAAGGGTTTGCGACTGATCACTCATGCAAGTTAAAAACAGGTTGCGCACTGTCGCTGTGTGAGTAATATTGTTTTGTCCAGTTTTAAAAAGCATGGTAGACGATTCTGCTTGTACGCTCTAAGCACGCTTATTATCTGACCTTGACGTAATGTTTTCGTGATTTGTATAAAAGCGGCTGTCTAACCTATACTGCACCGATTTGTTTTAACCCTCCAGACAACAGTCTTCCGTTTACTAGTGCATCCAAGATGAACCCCAGAAGAATTAATAACCGTCAAGAAACAATATACACTTACAGATGGGCTGCAGCAGTGACCGTAAAACCAAGTACGAAAATTCAGTTTTTAAATAAAAATCAGTAGCAGTGGATGAGGAGATCAGGGGGCCTCGCCACAGCTAAACGCCACCGAGAAGGACCTAAGGGTGTTCATGCAGGAGACGATGCGTTGCTATGACGTAACAACTGTGATGACACCCGAGATCCGCCAACCCGCCGTGAAAAGAAGAGTCTATTATGCGATCTCTATGTGCCTTTAAACAGTTCTAGCAAAGTTGTTCATTTGGGTCTGGATCCTTATAAAAAAAATCACCTGTGGCAAGAATCCTGAAGCTGACATTGGGACTGGCGTTTCATTCACGACGGAAGCTTTCATAGTTTTTCTGGAGGCTCTACCGGACATGTTTGTGATGGCCAAACAAGGAACTTTCAAATGTGATTTAAGTGAACATCGAGTGGATCATTGTGAACAACGACACTTGCAGGATTATTCCAAAGAACCCCGCGAACAAATTTACACTTTACGTGACACGCTGTCAAATTTATTGCCTATTTATAACTTAATGGTGGTTAAAATCAACGACTTGAAACGTGCAAGTGTAATTTCGAAAATTTTACTGAAGTGATTGTTGAAAAAGTTATACAAACAGAAAATTTGTGTCTTGATGCATCAATCATTTTTAATACTTTACGTTGGCGGTACGCTAACGACATCTTATTGTGGGAACTTGTGTTCAAATTTAAAATGTATGTTATTATAGAATTGCAGAAGTTGATTGATGCAGATGAGCGCATGAAAACGTACATGACTTAATTTATATGAAATATTGTATGAAATAAATAATAATAATAAATTGCCTCTATTTGTTCAAGAAATATATATATAAAATTAAAAAACAATGTTTGTATATTTTAAGGCGAGGTTCAGTACACAACGAAAGTTGTGGACTGCTCTGACACGTAACCCTAGTGTAAAAAAACAGTAACAGTGGTAATCAAAATAGCGCATTCACTAAATAAATCATAACTACATAAATGACTATTCACCAACAAGTAAATATGTTCTACCGAACATTTTGCTTTCCGAGTAGCATCGATTTTAGCTGGTACCGAAACCGTGGCAAAGAGCGTTGTTTGACGCAAGCCGTTGTATAGTTTGGCAATTCGATATGAAAAACTTCGTTTACATAATTCAGAATTATGCAAAGGAATAGTGACATTACCTCTAGACCTCAAATTTAAGTTGAGAACATCGGTACGAAAAGTTATTTTGTTATATAAATATGGAGGTGATTTAAAAAGTTAAATTTTATGATAAAGACAAGCAGCATGGAGAAAGCGTCTGTTACACATATTTAACCATTTGATTTCCTTTAATTTATATGAAACTCTTTCATATTTTCTTATACCAAAAATTAATCGCAGACATGCATTCTGGAGCTTTTGTATTCTGTAAGTATCTTGTGTGTCTAAACATGGACCATATACCGAATCGCAAAAATCTACTTTAGATAGAACCATACTATTACAAAGTGTTATTCTAATTTTTTGACTCAGAACATGTCGATTATGAAAAATTAGTCTTAGATTATTGTAAGCACTTTGCAAGCACTGTGACACATGTTTCTTGAAGCGATTTTTACATCTATGAAATTTATGGCATTACCAACATCTTTTCGTTTGCCAGATAACATCACAGTGGATTTATTAGCATTAAGCTTAAGGGAGTGTTTCCTAGAAATGTCGAATAGCCGTTGCAAATCCCTGTTTATGAGCTCACACGCAAGCAATATCTTTTTTTTTTTAAAATTTAGTTTATTGCCAGATCAACAAATGACAGTTTGTTATACATAGCATTGATAAATTTGATTACAGTAACTAAATTATAATGGAATGAGACTAATTATCAGTCTCATGGGTATGTAAAAACAGTAACGATTAACAATAATGAGTAACAATAACAATAATAGTGATTTAATTTTGTTCATGATTAGGTTGAATGATATCTTGCGGTAATCTGCGTTTCAGTCTAGTGTGAATATTTGTTTGAAATAGTTCATAGTGCACCGCACCACTACACGCACTTGAGTTAATAATAAAGTTGTTAGCACATTTTTTAATAAACTCTTCCACGTATAATACGCCTAGTTCTTGATGTAGTTGAGTGTTTCGAATGTACCATGGTGCGTTAACTGCGCTTCTCAGCACCTTGTTTTGGAATCTTTGCAGTTTTTGTATGTTGCTTTTGGAAGTATTACACCACACGGGAGATGCATATAGTGCCAGAGGTCGTAGCAGGCTTTTGTACAATAGTACCGCACATTCAATTTTCAGTGTTGAATTTCTATTTATCAAGGGATACAATTGTCTTAGCCTAATATAGCATTGCGTTAATTTGTGATTAATATGGTATTTCCAACTTAATCGAGTATCGAGGTGAACTCCTAAGTATTTCACAGCGGAGTCATTTGGGTTCCAAGGTATTATACTATTGTTGATATGCACATTAGGGGGGTTTTTAATTCTTCGCAGGGTAAATATTTTGGCTTGACATTTGTCAGCGTTGATTTGCATATTCCATTGTTTGAACCAGGAGAAAAGGCTGTTTGTTGCATGTTGTAATGCTATCACTGCATTTTCTAGTTTGGCCGCTTGAGTAAAAATGGCCGTGTCATCGGCAAATGTTGCTAGCGTTGCTGCAATTTCAGGTATATCTGAGGTGTATATGTTGAATAGGATTGGTCCCAGTAGGCTGCCCTGCGGGACGCCAGCACGAATGTTTTTAGTTTCAGACAATGTTGAGTTAACCCTAATTGCGAAGGTTCGATTTTCCAGGAAGGAGAAGATGATGGCTTTAAGGTTAATAGGCATGTCAATGTCTAGGAGCTTCTTTTTGAGACCTTCGATCCACACTTTGTCGAAAGCTTGTGCAATATCTAAACAGATTCCTGTGATATACAGTTTGCTTTCGAAGCCCCGTTCGATAAGTTCACTAATTCGCTGTAGTTGATGACAGGTTGAGTGACCTTTTCTAAAGCCGAATTGAAAGGTGGGTAATATGCTGAGGTTTTCGATACTATTAATCAAGCGTTTATGTATGACCTTTTCTAATAATTTGGATAGTGAAGTTAGTAGACTTATCGGTCTGTAGTTGTTTACTTTTTCCTTGTCTTTTCCTGGTTTTGCGAACATGACTATCTGTGCATTCTTCCATGATTGTGGAAAATAACCCTGTCTCAAACAAGCATTACAAATGGTACTTAAGTAAGCAAGTGCTTTATCTGTTAAGTGTTGGAGGATGGTGTTTGTGATGAGGTCATGGCCGGGAGATTTATTTTTGGGTAGTTTATCTATTATACTTTTAAGTTCATTGGGTGAGGTTGGTTTTATGCGATCCGGTATAGGTAGGTTTCTTTCGATGTAATTAATTACTTGCATAAAATGTGTTGGTGTGCAAGTGATTGCCGGAGCGAAGGTCTTTTCGAGGTGAGAAGCAAAAGCAGCACCTTTTTCGGCGTTAGAACTATACTTTTCATTATCGGGTTCTGTAGTTAATGTGGGAATTTCTTCTCTATGGTGTAATATGTTTCTTGTTGTTCTCCACAACCCTATGTCTCCTGGACTAAGATCTGCTATCTGTTGTTTATAAGTATTTATTCTTACGTTGTCTAATTCCCCTTTGATTAGGTGTGTAATATTGTTCAGGCGATTTTGGTTAAGGGGTTCTTGGTTCTCTACCATTCACGTCGAATTTGGCTTTTGGTTTTGATTAGTTCAATTATGTATCTCGGGGGATAATTGTGCTTCCTCGGAATGATCCTTTTTTGCGGTTCGCAGGCCAATTTTGTACTGCTTTGTATCGATGTGGTAATGTGGTTTATCATCGAATCTATGTCCTCGGTGGTGTGGAGGCTTTTAGAATAATGCAAATTGTTGTCTAAGAAATTTTTAAATTGGTTCCAGTCCATTTTCCCGTTGATAAGCTCTGGGTTGGGTTGTTTGACAGTTAAGGTATTTGCAAAAGATACAAGTACTGGAAGATGATCGGAGTTGAGTTCGGTTATGACATTTTGAAACACTGGTTTATTAAAATTTTTTTGGAGAACGATATCGAGAATATCTGGATGGTGATCGGATCGGTAAGGGTAATAAGTGTATTCATCGGGAGTTAAGATTTGGAATGCATTATTTGTTGCAAACTTTTCGAGTTTTATTCCCTCTGGGTTCGTAGCTCTGCAGCCCAATAAGGTGTTTTTGGAGTTTATATCGCCTATGACTAGTAGTGGTCCAGTAGTATCGAAGATTTTTTTAATATCTTCTTCGATTAGCTTTTTGTTTGGTTGCCTGTAAGCACTTATTATTGTGCTTTGGCTCTGGTCATCTAGTGTAACCTTTATCATTGTTGTTTCAATTTTTAGATTGTTAATTTCTGGAAGTCGTGTGTGTTCGAATTTTGTTTTTATAAGGATCGCCACTCCTGCGGCTACTGCAGATATCCGGTCATTACGATAGGTGTGATATCCTGGAATTTTAAATTTGATGGTGTCGTCTAGGTGGGTCTCTGTTATGCAGGAAATGTCTACGTTGTATCGGGCTAAGAAGGCAATGAATAATGAACGTTGGTTGTTGATTCCGTTCGCGTTCCAGTTGAGGATGGTTAAGTTTTGTATAGCTTTTCTATGTTTATGGTCCATTGAGAAGTAGCGGTAACAGAGTATTTGTGATAAAAGATTTTATTTGACTTAAATAAGGTGTTATTAGGTCTAGGATAAGTTGTGTGATGTTATCGCGTATTGTTAATCCGTTGGCTGTAGTAGTTGTATTGTTAGTTGAGTTTAATCCGCTCTTGAGTTTGTCTGCAAATGTCTGGGTGTTGTTTACGTGGGCGTACGTATTATGGGGAGCTCTGGTTGTAGTCGGTTGGGTTCTAGTTCGTTGCTTTAATAGCTCAATGTGGCGTGGGCATCCACGATAGTTTGCACTGTGGTTTCCTCCGCAGTTTGCGCATATTGGTGGATCATTAGATTTCTTTTTACATTCGGTGTGTAGGTGGCTGCCTGCATATTTAACGCATGCTGGCTTCAATGAGCAGTAGTTTTTTGTATGCCCATATTGCTGACAGCGATAGCATTGTGGTGTTTTTTGTTTCTCTTCTGGCTTCTACTGTTACGATTGAGTGGTACATTGAAGTTAACGAGTAAATGCGTTTAGCTTGTTCATTTTTTGTTAAATCTACTGCGCAAACTGGCAGTGGTTTTTTTTGTCTTTAGTATATAATCGGGTTACTTTTATTATTGGCAGGGATTTAGTTAGTTCTTCCTTTATTTCCTGGTCGGTGAGGGAAAGTGGAACATTCTTGATAACCACTGATATCGGTTTGTCATTTGGGTTTTGGTAAGTATGGTACTGTATCCCGTTTGTGGAGAAGTATTGTGTTAGTTTTCGATAGTCTTCGTTTTTTGACAAGTTAATACGGAGTGTAGTTGTATTGTAAGATGTGGTGAATGGTCCGGTAAAAGTTTTTGTATGTCTTCGATCAAGGCTTTATGGTTAACTGCATTATGGAGATATATTGGTGGTACTTTAACTTGTTCTGTGTTTGATTGGTTTTCTTGTGATTGTTTTTCTTCTGAATGCTTATCTTGTGACTGTTTTTCTTGCGGGCGATCGTTATCCGAAGAAATTGTGGGTGCTACGGCTGTTTCCAGCTGTTGTGGTAGATAGTATCTGTTGCTTGTTAAAAGATCTTGGGTGGTCCATGCGTACCGTTTCTGCACCTCGTTGAAGGGCGGTGATAGTTTGTCACATTTGCGTTTATTTTGCAATTGATAATCCATTTTTAAGTCATGGTTGGCAATTGTTAATGATTTTTAAGAGGAATAAGTAATTTAAGATAACTTACTGCTTGCTATGATAAGCGTTAAGGTCAATCGTATCGCACTGTTATCGGAGCGCATGCAAGGCGTCCGCACCGATTCACCGCTCGTACTCGACTTGCATAATTTTATTCTCACAGTAATTGAAGTGTTTAGTAAAATGGTATGGGCCCGACCACTTAAATTTAAAACTTCTGAAGCAGTAATAAAGGCGTTTCGCGAAATATTTACCGAAGCTAATAACACGCCATTAGATCTACAAACTGATAAAGGAAAACAATTTGTTGCTAGAGCTGTGCAGAAATGTTTCAAGCACGACGAAACCAACTTTTATGTAACGCAACATCCCGACGATAAGGCTGCAGTCGCCGAATGCTTCAATAGACCATTAAAAACACGTATGTGGCATTATTTTACTCACGCTAATTCGTACAGGTACTTGAACGTCTTACAAAATTTGATGATTTCTTGTAACGGCCGCTATCATTCCTCCACTAAGATGGCGCCGTCTGAAGAAAACAATGCCAACGTACCGTAATCTGGGGTTACTTTGATAATCGAGTCCAGCATTGATCAAAAGCATGTTGATTATTATTTTTTTAAATTCCCGCGTCTTGACAGTAATTTTTGAAGTGCTGGCTATGTAGTGGCCATGCTGCAAGAGCGTTAGTTGCGTTATGGTTGTGTTCACCGGTGTGTTTATAAAACGGAGCTTCAGAACTAGGCATTTTTCAGTGGCCAGTGTATCGTGTCAAATTAACAATAACAAAATTTATATGCTCTAGGTAAGTGGTGATATAATTACGACGTGGGGATTTGGTAGTCAATGTAGTACAAATATCTAACCTTACAATCGCAGAAGTAGGCGAGTTGCATCATTTTGGGTATCTACACAATATCAGATTTAAACCGAAGTGCAAATTTGATCACATGTATTGGTTAACTTTGATCATAATTTTTATGTGTACAACTGATCACTACTACGATATTCTCCAAATTACTACCTAATTATTGTGTTAACTTACCGACGTTTTACAGCATTGCTATATTTTCATTACAGGGTTGGACATAGTATTTTATAGAATGCCTCGTAATACGATGGAGAAAGCACTACAGAAAATCGTCGATGATAAGTGGTCAATGAGGAAAGCTTCAAGAAATTATAAAATACCCTATGGAACAACTTATAAAAATATAACGGCAGGCATGGTTTCAGTACAGGTCATCCTACTCTATATACAAAAAACGTAGAACTATCCTTGATAAACGCTGCATCAACTTCTGCAGACTGGGAATATCGACTAGCAAGGCTGATGTGCAGTGGGTTGCCAAATATTATGCGGATGGTAAAGGGAAAACTCTCCCAAATACACATAATAACAAACCAGGCCTTGACTGGGTAAATGGACTATTAAATCGTCATAAAGATCAGGTTACCCAACGTATGTATTGCCGCAAATAAAAAACTGTACAATACAACACCGTAACAAAACTCTTGTCGATTGAATTTAAGACGGTTCATTGACGATGTTAGAATTTTCGCAACGCCTTGCATTACAGCTTGGCTATAAACCAGATATACATATAGCTGCAAATCCTGTACCCAACCACCCGACGAATATTTGGGTTGGTTTACCATAGAAAATGTTTATTTACTGAGATATCGTGGAGCCGCAGCTGGTGGGAGATGCGATGGCCCCGCTTCTATGTATTGTTAATGTGACCGCTGATAATTATAATTACGGCTGCTATTAAAACGCTATATTTTCTCCAACTCATTCTATGAATGTTATGAAGAGGGAATTTGAAAATCTTGAAGTCAATATAAGAACAGAGACAGGGGCCGTGATGCCATTCGAGTTTGGAATGTTGAGTTTAAAACCACAGATTAAGAGAATACAGTAGCAGCCATGGATTGCCCCAATAAAAAATACTACACCGATCAAGCCGAGCATGGAATTGGTGGGATTTACAGGAGCTTGCCATATCAAAAGGGGCACTGGTTTGGCCGTTTTCTCGGTGGAATATTTCGTAGTATTGTACCTCTTTTAAAACTGGCACGAGTGTGGTTGTGAAAGAAGCCTTAAGGACAGGCGCCAACATTTTGGGCGACATTGCTGAAAATCGACCAGTAAAAGAAGCGTTTCGCGGCCGGATACAGGAAGCAGGAAAAAACCTTAAACGTAAAGCCAACCCAAAAATAGATAGCCGAATGGAGGGCTCAGGATAGAAAAGGCAGCGCGTGCTGCATTCCAATCAGCCTACAAGAAAAATTGTAAAGAAGAAGCCAAAAAAGTTCTCCCACACTATATTTTCATAGTTTTTTGACAATGGCGTTTCTGCATTCACAATCCTGTGTGTCAAATCTGAATTAGATTTGTTCGCTTTACCAGCAACCCAGACGGGTATTGAAAATGGACAGTGGAGTTTTTACAAACCTCTTTCCTAGCTTAATGAGGACGCACCAATAGAATTTATCGTCCCTGGAAATGGTAACGACTACATCGATTTAAGCCATGCAATGTTATATATCACAGCTAAAATTGTTAAGCAGGATGATACGCCATTCACTGACAAAGATGTGGGCCCTGTTAATAATTGGATGCATTTCATGTTAATCAAGTTGAGGTTTATTTGAATCAAAAATTAGTAAGTCCACCAAATAATACATATGCATATCCTTCTTACATCGAGACTTTGCTGAACTACGGCGGTGGTGCTAAATCTTCCATTATGGTACACCGATACGGCTGGTCAAATGGACGCCACTACCACTGGTAATGATGGCTTTGTAAAACGACAATTTTTTACGGGTGCAAGCAACAGGTTGAAATGATGGGGCACGTGCATTCCCAATTATTTAACCAAGAAAAATTTCTTATCAATGGAGTTGAAATGAAAGTGAAATTTATCTGCTCTCGAGATTCTCCCAATTTAGTGGCCGCCGAGGGATCTACATTCAAAGTGAAAATTAATGATGCCAGTCTAGTTTTAAGAAAAACCTTTCCATACTATTAGCCCACACTAAGGGCCGGTTTTACAATGCAAATTTATACCGCGAATAGAGTTATTCCTGGTATAAGATGAAGAACCTTGCTCTACAAGTACAGGATAAATAAGGAATAAGCTATTCTTGGCACAAAATGAGGACTAACTTATCCGGCCGTTGTAGGGGCGTACACTACGCTAACTGTGGAATAAGTGATCAACTGCTGCATATTCTAACCTCAATTGTACCTGATTTTAATTTTCAATTGGCAATATTATTGTTGTTTATGATGGCGGAGTTTAATGTGCGTATGTTTGAATCAGATGATGACGAGGAGATAATAAATTATATTGCAAGACCTAGAAGAGCAAAAACATATAGCGAAAGGTTTAATTTATCTTTATAGAAAGAACCTACATTTTCTCATATTTTTTGTAAAATCGTTCCATATCTCCTATAACAAAACTGCTTCTAGCACTGCGATTTTATGCCGTTGGCACAATGCTTTTCGCAATTGGCGATTTTTTAGGAGTCAGCAAATCTTCTGCATGCGTTATAGTATGCAGAAGTATGGGGATACTAAAAAGATAATAAATTCTCACTAAATCCTTTTAGCTGCTCAGTCTATCATTTCTAATGCAAAGAGGAAATCGGTTCGAAGAAAACGTACCCTCTGATACAATAGAACTTAGAACACCAGAAAATAAAAAATTACTGATTATGAATTCTGAGGAAAGAAGAGATGTAAGGATTCTTCCCATCCAAGTACGATCGAGTAATACGTATAAGTCTATAATCTTCCTCTCAACGCTATGGTTAATATTATTTCTCCTTTCTATGCTTGTGGGTATAATGATAGGGCGATATGCCACACATCTCTGTAATCTAGAAGGAATAGAGAATTCATTGGAATTGTGTATAGCAGACTCAAAGAAATCACTTGGAGACAAAATTAAGGACGATATACAAAAGTACTCAAATGCAACTGCAGATTCATTTAATTTCAACTTAAGAAGGAAGAGATCATTCGAAGACCTCAGTGAAGTCGAAATAGAAGAAGATGATGTCGATCCTACACCCCTTGACTTTGATGACCTTTCCTCGACAGTGATTTTTAAAAGTGGAAAAGATAGGAGAAACAGTCTAGAAGTTGTAGAGGGCCATAGATAAATCTTAGGATAATATCGAATCTATATTGGAGACAAACAGCGAAGGTCAAAATTCAAGGCAGTTTAACTGATGCTATCGACATCCAGAAGGGGGTACGCCAGGGATGCGTACTTTCGCCTACATTGTTCAACATTTACTCTGGGAAAATTTTTCAAGAGGCGCTGGAACATGTCGAAGGTGGTGTAAAAATAAATGGCAAAATAATCAACAATGTAAGATTTGCCGATGACACCGTCATAATTGCAAGTAGTATCGAAGAATTGCAAACCCTAGCGCATAACATCAATCACGTTAGTAAGGAGTATGGCTTAAATTTGAATGCGACAAAAACGAAATATATGATCGTCAGCAAAAATGCCCCACCACCTACCATAATTACGCTAGACAGTAAACCCATTGAACGTGTTGAGAAGTATACCTACCTGGGTACCCTAGTAAACGAAAACTGGGGACAAGCTGTAGAGATTCGCAGTCGTATAGAAAAAGCACGAGCAACATTTATAAAAATGAGAAAATTGTTTGTATGCAGAGATCTGAGTATGCCTCTAAAAATTCGAATGCTACACTGCTATGTCTTTGCGATCTTATATTATGGGCTCGAAGCATGGACTCTCACTGAAGCGTTATTGAAAAAACTGGAGGCGTTCGAGATGTGGGTTTATCGCCGCATTCTTCGCATATCATGGACGGACCACGTTACCAACGAAGAGGTACTGAGAAGAATGCGCAAAGATAAGGAGGTTATAATCACAATTAAACGGAGAAAGCTCCTATATTTTGGTCATGTTATGAGGAACGATAAATACCACATATTGCAATTGATACTGCAGGGCAAGGTAGAGGGAAGAAGAGCGCCAGGCAGGAAAAGACATTCATGGTTGTACAACTTGAGAAAATGGTTCGGTCAAACTTCCATAGAACTATTTAGAAAAGCCACCGATAGAGTCAAAATTGTCATGTTGATCGCCAACGTCCGAACCGGATAGGGCACGATAAGAAGAAGATAGATAAATCTATGCTGCATTGTTGGGGGACAGGGATTAATTTTATCATGGTAATGCAATAAAACGTGAAGATTACCCTCGCGGGTTTTGTCTGTTTTCTTTTGATTTAACTCCTGATTTGGCTGCAAACGCCACCACACAATGGATTCCCCTGAAAAATGATTATTTACGCTTGCAAGATGGTTTTGGCAAGTCGCTAATAGAAACAATTGATTGTTTGGTTTATGCAGAATTCGACAACGTTGTAGACATTGACAAACACTGAAATGTGGTTGTACATTTCAGTAGTTAAAGCACAACAACCAGTTTTTTAAAATTTAGTTATTCTCAAACATTAGGCCGGTATGGACGCAGCAGCATTTCTAGACCTGCAAGGCTTCTGAGGTGAAAATAAACAGTTCATTCCGAAAGAAGTGGCAGTCATCTCTGCAGACGGGAATCAGATAGGAATTTTTCTTTTAAAACCCCCTGAAAATTATGTAAAACTCCCTTATATCGTTAAAAAAGTGAAGTATTTGGAGAATAAATATCACAGGCTAGCTTGGAGCTCAGGTTCTGTACATTTTGAAGAATTTCAATCAGAACTTGCAAGAATTCTCAAAACCTTTGATAGTTACGTCAAAGGTCAAGAAAAGGAGTTTCTAAGTTTTCTGAATAAAACCGTTATAAATTTGGAAGAATTAGTGGCCATGTTTGAAGATTTTGAAGACAAGGACTGGTGCCGTGCGTTGTCTCCACCATGCGCGCCTGTATGTGCATTGGAAAACATACTAATTCTGTCAAACTGGTGGCGTGATGAATACACTGGAAATTCGGAGTGTTGCAAACAATGCAGAGTCCGTCGACTGTGAAACGACATGTTTCTACCTGTGATCAGCTACCTGCAAGAATATCAAGACCTGCTGCCGTTATTGTTAATACAGATCTGTCAAACAGGCCTGGTGAACATTAGAGTCCTGTGTATATACACCAATATGGCTACGGCGAATATTTCGATTCATTTTGTAGACACCCAACCGGTTATCATTTTAAATTTATACGACAAAACTAAAAAAACTAGTTTATAATCCAAAATTACTGCAAGATTTTAGCTTTATTTTGCAAAAACCCTCTATGAACAATACTTCATCCTGATAAACCCGGTTTGTTTTGGGTTAAAATAAAAAACCAATATTTTATATTAGAAACTATATATATTGTTATTAATATTACACAATGCAAAGTTACTACAAGTACAATATTTAATAAAAATTTGTTCACAACAGTCGTGTCTAGTTTCTAAAAATTCCTTAAATCAAAAAATTATGAAATAACAGCCCCCCTCCCAACGAGACATTATTAAATGTAAAGACTAAACGCACGTAAAAAATACACACAATCAAATAAACAGTTACAAGGAAGCATACGCAGAAATCAAAAATTAGATTAACTACTTTTTCTAAAAAATGTGACAAATACAATTATTTAATAAAAAATGTGTGTTTACAACAGTCGTGGCTAGCTTCTAAAATGACTTAAATCTAAAAATTATGAAATAATAACCCAAAGGATACAATTATTAAATTTAGACTAAACGCGCGTAAAAATACACAACATCAATAAACGGTTACAAGGAAACTTACGCAGAAACCAAAATTAGATTAACTATTTAAAAAAAATTGACAAGTACAATTGTTTGTGGAAAAGAGTTTATACGCGTAGTGTTTACGGCAGCCACTAACGAACTCTGTTATATTACTACCGGGACCGTATTCTGCAATTTCGTCGGTTATGTAGCCTACAAAATCTACTGAAGACAAAATCGAGTCGGTATCGAAATACAAAATTCGCTTTCCTAGCTTCTCTAAAAAACTATACAAACTAATCTTGCGTCGGCTGTTGTGTACGTGGCAATCGCTACATTCACTGTGCTTAGGGGCTCAAGACCTTCCTCGTTGTGTGATCATTGCACAACTATGACGTCGTCATTGATGTGCACAAACGAACGGACCTCCTTTGAAGGGTCAGTCATTAAACGGAAGAAATCGAATTCATCTGAAATAACAGAAGTCTTTGTCAGATTTTCCTTTTGGCCGAATTTGCCCCACTAAAAATTCAGACACAACTTCGCCGACCGGGGTTTACACAAATTTCACTGTTGTTTAAACGAATCCCCTCTTTCTCGTAATAATTTTGGTTATAACGGCCTCTGATTCGGCATCTACACACCATGCCGGAAACCCGCTACTCTCCTGCTTAACTTTTAAAAAATTATTCACGTAGCTTGAAAAAGGCCCCCTGCTTTAACGTCGCGGTCGTATTTCGTGGTCTCATATTCCCAAATTTCATACACCACGACGATAGAGTATCCCAACTCTATTGCCTTGCGTAGCTGATCACCCACATACGTGCCTATAAATTGGCGCTCGTCTGGTGTATGAACGCAAGCCGCCTGATTTAATGTTTCCGCACACCTTTTACACAAGACAAACATTAATTTGCCGTGCAGCCTAAAAGGTAACACAGGGTGGTACAGGTTCGAGGGGGGAAGAATGCAGCATTTAAGAAGACCTTCGACGGTGGTCAAGTCGACGCTTCGGAACTCGTTGATACAGACTTGTAATTTAGGGTGACCTATGGGGTATTTACAATATTGGTTAACGTAGGGGTATAGCGTCGTAATAGCATATTTCCTCGTGGGTTGCAGCCCTGTGGTACAATTTCACAGCATTTGTGCGCCCTCCGAAAAAGCTGTCGCGAGGATTGCGGGGCGTGTATTTAACAATGTCGATGTTTTGCTCTATAAACGCAGCGGCGTCGTGATTGCGCTTTACATAGTTTGTAAAATAACAGTCGCGCATCAGGTTATACTCTAGCCGGCGAATTCTTGCTGATACAGCTGTCTTCTCACGGCGGGCGAACATTATGTCGTGTTTATTTTTTTCGCTAAGAGGCTTTGTTTGGTCTTGAAAACATTGATACACAGTGTTCGTTTCACGACAGAAACCGTCAACAAGAATTCCCTGAGGCAATCTAACTTCTCTCCCAGCCCCACGTGTTGCGGCCGCACACCCTCACTATATCCAACCCATCAAAATCATTTAATGGCTACAGCCGACTGCTGATCGACCAACCTATAACCTCCACGGGGTAGGAGTCCTAGTTCTATGAATACAAAAATTACGCCTATAAACTAACATGCAGGCGCTACCTATAGTTGCAACATTGTGCTTGAGCGGGTGCACACTATTTTCTGGACTAAATGTCCTCGGCAGTTTGGTAAGCGGCATGGGCATGAAATTTAACGTGTCTAAAAAATGTATATTGTTGCAGGTTAGAGACATGATTTTTGTGCCCGTGGAGAATATTTGTGGGTCCCATTTTGCTTGATCTTTTAAAATGAAATGGCCATCGTACGAGCGCATGCTATGGGTGAGGTTCTTTACCATATAACAGAAGTGCCGAATGGGCTATCCACTTTTACACTTGTAGCAGTATTTGTAGCCGCACCTATTGTTGGCACACTTGCTTTAAAATATGACGGTTAAAGCAGTCCTGGCCTCTAAAATCCCTGCTGCAAATGTTACAGGCAACCATGTTGTTATTTTAGCGCAGGGCGGGCTATTATGGCAACAGGGACATATAATAATAATAATAATAATAATGGTTTTCTTTGCTTAGTGCTACACTGCATAGCGCTACATCGCTTATAATTTTAGTACTCAACTCCACCACGCGTCAACGGACAAATGGCGCTCTGATAAAAATGGGTGTTATCTTGGCTTATGTGGAATTTACACAGGAAATCAGTAAAATGATTTTATTAAATATATAAACATGGAATACTCTCATACAATTAATTCAGTAATCTAAATAACTAGTACACTACTTTAAAACAAAATTCTTGTACGAAAAGGTAAGCAAAAGTGATTTAACACTAAAAATGTTTTTTCACATAAATGCTACATCCACATATGACCACATGCAAATCGCAAGTGCAACAATGGTTGCCTGCTTTTACATAAACTACAATTTTTTTTTGTATTTTGCATTTCAATTTTACTAGAATAAAATAAGAAAGGTGCTAAAGGTGATAATTAAAAATAGTTATATGGTACAGTGAATAAAGAGACATATTTTTCACTCTCATCATTAAATTGTTACTACTTCAATAGAATAGGATTTTCCAGCTACTCTCAGTTTGAGGTTGTAACTTACGCTACATTATCAAAGATAACATCAGATGATAAAAAGTAAACAAATTTAGACGTATTAGAATAGTTTTATTTTTAAATGTAAAAAGTACAAATAATAACAAAACAAATATTTCAAATGTAGACATACACTGTTAAAAAATTAATATAAAATTTAACCATTTGTAACTAATTAAGAAACAGAAAGACAGTAAACAATTGAATCAGTTGGAATAGTAAATTAAACATATAGTGTCCGCCAAAAAGTCGGCATATGGAAAAAAAATTTATTTTTCATTTTACAGGATTTTTGTAACAGTAATTCATTTACAGGGCTAGATTAGAGTTTCTTGAAGCCATTTAAATAGATATTAATTAGAATTGAAAAATATTTCTCCTAAAAAGCACCTTGCATAAAAAACGTAAAAATTATGCAAACACTACTTTTCGGTAAACAATAAAAAATCTAAAGAAGTAATTAACATTTTATATTATTTTTTCCCACTATAAATTTTTAGTCTTCACATAAAAAAATTTGAATTTTAATATTAAGTCTTGATATGTGAAATTTTGAAAAACTGAAAAATTTATTTTTAGCTAAAGTTAAAAAATATTAGGGGTTTTCTGGCCTTGAGATTGTTCAGTTCGCTAAAAATAACACGCCTTTAAAAAAAAATCTCATGGATATCTTACTTAGTTTCCGAAAAATAGCACTTCGGATTTTGACAGTTCGAAAAACTCAATTTTCTAAAGAAGTAAAAATCACTCGGTATATATGATAGGGGCTAAATAGGTTTTTAGACAAGCACAAATTATTACCGTAAGTTTTATGCCGACTTTTTGGCGGACACTGTATATGCAACTTCAATTACAAATTTTAAACTAATATAATTCTAATCATTGTATAATAAAACAAACTAGAATTGGGAAAAAATATGCACATAATTTCAAAATATACCCATACCATAGCTGCGCACATGAACATGATTGTAGAGGTACGATATGAGTTTTACATGATCTAGGTTAACTGAGCCAGTGTATTCCTAAAATCATGATAAAAATCAACAAAGCAGTAGGTACCAATAATCGAACAGCGTGTGCAATGCGTTTTGTGGTATGAACAATTCCAAAGTGTTGCACGTGTTAAAAGACGGTTTAGACGTGACTTCGGTATCAGAACAGCACCTAAGTACGATGGTAACAGTCGTTTAAGGCATACGACAGCATTTGACTATCAGAAACACTGTAGTCTTCCTCAAACGACTGATACCATCGCATGTCATCGTATTTAGCTGCTTCTCTGGCACCACACTCAATCAAAACTCGCACACGTTACACTTTGGAATAAATTGTTCATAGCACAAAATGCACTGCACATACTGCTGGATTGTATGTACCATTTTGTACACTCGTTTCATGATCTTGGGCAGAAATTTGGCTCACCTAACTAGATCATGTAGAACTCCTGTTTTGTGCATATGATGATGGCATTATCTCTGAATATCATACATACATTTTGAATTATCCCTAATCCAACTGATAACCCTGTATAATTAAGCTAGTACATAAAAATCTATAAATTACATTTTCTAGTAAACTATTAAGCGTGCATAGGCAGTAGCAGTTGATATGAGACGTTACATATTTCGTGTAAGAGCCAGCGACAAAATTTGTTAAGTCATTTCATCAAGAAAATATTCCATTGCTGATATTTGGTTGGGAAGTCTGTCTGGATTCCAGTGGTCGAAAGAGCTACGACAGGGGCGCAAAAGGGGTAGAGATAATTCCATATCTTATGGTCCTTGAGAAAAGTATCCCCAGTAAGTCATGTTTGGTTATGTGATACCGACCTGACAAAATGTCAGGTATATACTTGTAAATTAGGTTATAATTTTTGACGTTTGACAAATATTTTTAGCTATACCGGTATTTGTCAAATGTAAAAAAGTATAACCTAATTTGAAAAGTAAACGTGACATGTCTGTGAGGTCATTTTCACATAACTAAACATGACCTACTGGGGATACCTTTCTCAAGGACCATAAGAAATTGAAATGTACTCTGTTCACTATGGTCCCGGATTGTTAAAAATGATGTTTTGTGGTAGCACTGTTGAATTTCGATTGGTTTTTTTTGTTACTACTAGGTTGGACAACGCAAAACCGTAATTTTGAAAAATTGGGTTTTTGTTACCTGGCAACTTTTATTTATTTCTGCTTAATTTCACTTCGAAAAATAACCTATAATTTATAGTTTTGACATTAGTAACTTAATTAATTGTTTCTAGTTACCCAGAGCTTGACTTAAAAGTATTAACCATGATATACGGGATTTTTTTAATTGGATTTTGACATTGACAATCCGGGACTATAGTGGATCGAGTTTACCAAGAGATCAAATCAATTTATAATCAGCGTCGCCTGTGACATGTGTCATAAGTTTGGCAGTTTTGAAGTGTATTGTTGGTGGCACTGTCAGTGTATGTCAAATTCGAGATTAGGTTAGGTTTTGTGTCAGTCTGTGTTAAATAACAAACACAACCTAACCTGCTAACCTCAAATTGGACATACACCGACACTGCCACCAATAATATACTTCAGTACTGCCCAATATATAACACGAATTTCAGGCCACCCTAGCTGATCGCTTATCTACCCCTTTGCACCACTGCTGCAGCCCTCCCCACCATCGAAAACCAGGCCAACATCCAAATCAATTATCAGCGATATTAAGAGAATATAATTGCAAGAAATATTTTCTTAATAAAATGACGCAACTATATTTGTAGCAGGCCCTCCGTCTAATTAGGTACTTAACAGTAAGCACTTACTACTACAACCACAGATGTGAATAATACAAAAGGCAGACATGCTATACACCAAAAATTTATGAGCAAAATTGCAGTTTCTAAATAAATACATAAATATGCATCTTAAATGTAAGAGATTATGCTCAGGTTTAAGAGACTTTAGATTTGTTAGTTTTAAGGTATTTTTCGAATAAAGTACACTAAATGCGCATAAGTTTTTTGGTATGTTCTGCCAACGAAGACATTCTTATTTGCCTTAAGAACATTTTGTAGTGCTGCTTTAGAAGGTTTGTCTCCTTGTATTAGTAGGTGTTTAAAGTGCTTCAACAATTTAGCATCCTCTTGTTTTGACCAATGGCATCAATCTTTTCTGCAATCAGTGACACTGCAAGGACGCTTTTTCATTTGCATTCTAATTTCGGAGGCTGATGGACTTGGTGAAGAGTCACTCGTAATACCTGTCCTGAAGTTTTCACTCTCAGGGGTCTTCAAATTGAACAACCACCGTCAACATTCGAATCTGGAACATTTCAGAATATATATAAATTTTTTAAAAAACGCACAGTAGAAGTACAAAATTTACATGCAAGTGTAATCAATGTAAAGCAGTTACGAATTACTATGAAGAAAATATAACAATGCTTAAAATAAACTGCACACTGAAGATAGAGCTGAGCAATTATTGTAGAACAATTGAAGACAGTGTGAAGACGGTGCAAAAAGGAGACAGCTCCACATTTTATACGTTTTAGGGTTTTTAATGACATTAGTAAAGTGAAAAAAATCGGTTCGATTGGTACAAAAAGGATGCAGCTCCGATGTTTTATACGAGGATAAGATAGAAAATATTCTTAAAACCCAATACTGATTTGGCCCAAAAAGGAGGCAGCTCCGGAGCTACCCCCTTTTTGCACCGAAATAGTTCTGGTTTTTACCGCTTCGAGTACAAAAACTTGCAAGAAAGTATGTTTCACTAGAGTGTATGTGGTTCTACGAGAAGCTTAAGTGTGAGGGACAAGAACGGAATAATTAAAAGCTAAGTATATTAAATATTCCGGATGCGGATGCAAGTTTAACGTAATAGTGGTTATAACAATATATACTTTGTTACTTAACGACAATGGCTGTGGAACCCTCCGAAATCAATTATGTATATTTAATGAATAAATACAAATAGTTTTTTACCGACGTTTTTAGATGTTATTTTTTGTACTACCAAATATGGTTATCCGGAGCAAAAAAGAGGTAGCTCCAATTTCTTTTTCTGATATATTATTTTGGTATGGGACAAAAAAAGTGTAATTTCCGGGAAATTGAAAGATATAAGACCAACTTTGATGTGAAAACGAAAAATATCTTCTAAATTCAGAATTTACTTTCACATTGCTCCCCTGAAAATTTTGTAAAAATGGAGCTGCCTCCTTTTTGCACAGGTGTATTCAATTATGGGGTGTGTACCTTTATCAACAACAATGGATGTTTTTCTTGTGGGAGTGTAACGCGTGGTCCATTGCCATGCATCAGGATGATATGGCGAGACAAAGTTGCACTTAACTTGCCGCAAAATAAACACTTATGGCTTTTTCGCTTGGTATCCTTGGCAGTCACTTCTTTTTGAGCAGTCTCATCTTTTTTTCTTTGGCAATAGCATTTGATGCAGGATCTGCAAATTAAATATAACGTTTTTGAACTCGATAAGGCCCCTTTGAAATGTTTATTGATCTTATTAAGACCCCTTTCAACTAATTAAAGACTACAACGCAGACCTGACGTTTCATTAAAAAAAATCTCATTCTGAACAACAAAACACCCGCAAGATACAAAGTGATTCCACTTCAACAACAGAAACTCTAAAAATCGAGAAGATTATTGAAAAGTAAGTGCGTATTGTTTGGCTTATGAATGTGTTTCAATACTTGGTTTCTGAGATGGACAGATACTGTGCAAAGACAATTTTGAATTCATTTGGTCAATAATTATTAAGAATATCAAAAATGTATAAAATACACTTGATTTTATTTTAAGGAAACAAATGAATGAAAAAGAGGCATATTTTTTTAAATCCATAGGTGAAAATTAGTATATTTTACAACAAGAGATGAAAGTGAGGTTTTTTTGGTGAGGTGAGAGTTTGCTTAAGCGTAGCGAGTTAGCAATCTCACCGAACCAAAAAAACCGCACGGCGTGAATAAGATTGCGAGTGCTGTTTTGGGAGCTTTGTGAATAAATTCTGATTAAAAATTGATAATAGTACGAGCGATAATGGTTTTCTTCGAGTTAACCAAATGGCAGACATGGCATCCTGACAGTTGTAATAAATGCGAGATGTAAATAACTAATTTCTCTAGGAAAGTAAGTACATTGTCATGGAAACCGTAACAATTTTTGTAGATGTTTCCTACATCCCTTAAATCTGACAGTATAAGGATCACTTGCAAAGAAGGTAGTGAAAAATAGTAGGTATACGTATTATGCTATTTTATTACTAGTGTATAAGTACGCCTTTAAAGCACGTGCGATGAGTTTAAGAACACGACGCAAAGCAGAGTGCTTTTAACGTCGCTAGTGATGCTATTTTATCTACGATCGTAACAGAAATATAAAAACTTAGTTCGGTCACATTGTGTTAGATATTCTAGGTTATGTTGGCATTCAAACGAGTTTTAATATAGTATTAAAACACGCCACCAATGGCAACGTGCAAAAAAACACGTATTTCCGCCGCTGATATTAAGAGTGCTACAAACGTCGCTTTTGACACTAGAAACTGTGCAAAAAGTTGTCATTTTAACACGATCGTAGAAAAAATATAATTTTAGAAAAACGACCGTTTCCCCCATATTTACGAGAAAGTAAATAATGCTTTACAAATATTTTGAGCAATTCATAAGTTTAAATGCCAATTCTGAAGCAAATTCCTAAAAATAATTTGATGTTATGGATGCAAACTTTCAAAAATAAAAAAACATTAAAAAACCAAGCATCTCTAAAAAAATAGTTCATAAAACCCACAACACTTTTCAATAATGTATCAAACTCGAGAGTTTCTGCAATTTAAATGGAAAGACCCGGTGTAAGTGTGCAAAATTACAACAATTAACACAATTTTTTATCGGTTTAGTCCGACTTGTTTGAAATTTAAGCATTCAGGAATGACATAGTCCAGTTTGTGCCATTAGAAACTAAATATAATTTCAGCGACTTATCTAAATTTTAGACAGCAACCAATGATACACTTTGAAATGGTCTTTTTTCCATAATGTTTATTTCAATTACATATTTGCTTTGCTTTGAAACGTATATTGATTGATGTCAGTCGATATATAAATCATGCAACATTTCTAGTGCCACCTGCCACCGACTATAAAAAAAAAACAAAAATCATAAAACTAGTTATACAACTGTAAACACTTACCAGTTGAATGGGATAACGTCATAACGATGTCTCAGAAGATGCATAATTACAGTCTGTCAATTTTACTAGGTAGTTGAACAATGTAGCATCCAAAATCATCATCATAGATTTCATTTCCAGTAAACTGACCAAGTGGCACGCATTTCAAAATTTTGAGAGTTAACTGCTGCTCATTTCTTGCAATGATCGGTGGTACTCCCCAAGTAGATGATGGTGCTGTTAAAATAAAATCTTAATTCAAAATTTGCAAATCTCAATTGTATTATAATTATGGATTTAAAAGGTAACACAAAACTCAAAAAGAAAGTTTAAATATATATATACAACAAAGAATTAGTACAATAAAGAATTAAAATTAAGCATGTCAAGGAATAGTTTAGAAAAATTATTTGATTTTATTAATTATTTATTTTAAACCTCCATACATGCTTGTAGTTATCGGTCAATGAATGAATGAATGAATGAATAAATTGAATAAATAAATTAAATAAATTGAATAAATAAATAAATAAATACGAATAGAAATAAATAAACTTCAGAGACATATCAAAACTGTCGTTCTTGTTAGAAGTATATTTTCGTAATGGACATAAAACTGATGACGGCGTATGGGAATATTCTAAACAAGAATGTTGCAATTAATTTATAGAGCGTTTTCCGGCTGAATTCGAAATGCATTCTTCTCAAGTGATATATGAAATCATTCATAGACTAATCAGAAATTTTAGACAAACAGGTAGTGTAGCAAGAAAACCGTGGTCTGGACATCCAATCCGAAGAACGCAAGAGGTTATTGATAATGCACAAAACATTATTGAGACTAATCCTTCAACTTCAGTAAGAAGATTAAGCCAACAAATTAATTTATCTTATGGAAATTGCCATAAGTACAATGTTAAAAAAAGATTTAAAGCTTTTTCCTTATAAAATTCATATGAATCATCAAATTTTCCTACGAGATTTTATTGCACGTCAAATCTATTCTGAATGGTTTAAGAACAACTTAAACGATGATGATAACCCTGAACTAGGACTGCAACGAGTAGCTGCGTACTCGGTGCTCATGAATAATTAATAATAATTTCTATCAGCAATTTGGCATGTAAATCTCCAAAATAATGCTAATTTAGAAATTATTGTTAATACACTAATCAGTAGATACATCAACTCACACCACAAGGAATGCATGAACAAAATAAGACCGACTGGGCGTATAATGGAGTTATTCTAAACGCAAAATATAAAAAAAATTGTTTCAACGTCAATAAAGAACACACAAACATGTAACGCACTAACATTGTGAACCACGAGGTTTATTAAATAAAAAACAATTGCACTTACATTCCTTCTTGTTGCTAATAAAAATGATTATCCAGTAGTTAACACTTCTGCACTTGGCTGTAACAACACCCACAACTGTTTTGTTCACTTCGAACAAGGACACAAGGAGAACGCTAAAACAGAATACGTTATTTTTAAAGCAAATGTTTACACACGTAGGTACATTTTATCGCGTCCTGTAAACTTCGCGCGCAAGTGAGGTCAGCTTTTACGTATCAACAAAGAGCATATATGCTCTTTGGTATCAAGTTCATATAGTGTTTACGTTTGGTTTTAAAAGACTAAATATAGCAACCCGCATAATGTATTTATTCGAGATTTTGAACCAACAAGAAAGTAGATAAGACATTTATTGGGAAGCCTGTTTTACTTAACCCGTTAAACCCGTACAAAGAAAATCACAAATAAGTCTACCGGTAGGTAGTAAAGGTTTGTCAAGTTTCATTTGGAGATTTATTCTGAATTTTCAGTGAAACAACAAAAATCCTCTCTACTTAATATCTCTGCAAAGGTTGGGAATTGAACTTATGTTTATATGAACCTTTTTTGTCTATTTGTGGCGTAAATTCAGTCACTACAATATGGACAGGCATTTCAGTTACACCCTGTATATACAGGGCCCGGCAACGATGCGGGGCTGGAAGATTGTTCTAAAAGTATGAGAGTTACATAACATTTGTCTAGATAAAAGTTGTAGATACTAAAATGATGCACATTAGTAAAATGTTTTTATTGTACAAGGTGGCTCACAAAAGTGTGGCGTACCAAACTTACTCTCTCTTTTTTAAATAGAATGCCCTATAGTTTGGTATAATAAAGTATGATCAAAAATAATTTTCATCTAGTATGGCTATGGTATATGTACCTAGTTCCTAATTTATGAATGCTACTACGTGTATACTTAAATGTCAAACTTGACATTTTATTTTTAAGTGGTTTATAGTTGCATTCATAAATTAGAAACTATTCCATGGCCATATAAGATGAAAATCATTTTTGATCATACCACATAAAGTTGTGTAGGTCTCAAATTAATGGTTTTGGACATAATAGCGATTTTATTCAAAAATACTCAACGTTACCAAAAAGTATGTTATTTGTGAATTGCCTTACGAGTGAGAAATAGTGCCTCTGAGCATTAATGCTACACAGAGTGCTCACAATTTGCAAATTCGATAATTTTGGATTTTAAACGGAACACCCTAGATATCTTAAATTTTGAAAACCTGTTGTAATGAACTTTCGTCTGATATCTTATTTCCTATCGCTGAATTCTACCATTTATTATATTATTGGCGAGTTAAAACAGAAAAATATAGTTTAGCCTCTTTTAAGTTGCTTTATTTAAAAGCATAACAAATAACGTCTTTAAAATGTCAATTTAAACTCCTAAATTCTATAAACACAAAAAATTAGGTTTGAAGATAAAAATCCAACCATTATTGACCCAAGATATAAAAGTCACGAAAAAAAGGAGAAAGACGGAAGTAAATTACATGTACTCTCTAGAGGGCTGTGGATGTTTTAAAAATTTAATTTATGTTGGCAGTGATGTGAAAATGTACTTAATGATATAACATATACAGCTTTGACTGAATTAATGAAGCCTCAAGTTTCACAATATCATACAGAGGACGAATTTTATTCGCAAGATGCTATTCTTTTTGAAAAAATTATTTCGGTTGATTTTTACATGACTGAGGAGCACGTAGTATTTTTATATATGTAGCTATACTAGATAAGACACTCGTTTCAAATTGTACAGGCCAGATGTACGTGGAGAGTAGCAGGAGAGGCCCATGTCCAGTTTATGTCCCGTTCGATCGACATGCCCATAAAATTCGAGTTGAACTGCATTAACCCTCCAGTTACGGGTGGTTTGAGAATCACACCTTTTGACGGGCTGGGTCTTACTGCCCCCAATTTTGACATAATCTCTTTTGCTTAAAATCCACTCTTTATGTTTGGTGTTTTGAATTCATTTGTTAAGCTAGTCCATTTTACACTACTGAAAAGAAACAAATTATCCAAAGGAAGATCGACATACAAGTATCATCTTCTAGCTATATCTATAAAAATGAATGTTGATTTTGTTTGTACCGTATGCGTTCTTATGTCATTCATCCGATTGCGATGAAACTTTGGTGAGTTATTGTGAGCACACCCCCGAAGGCTTATGAACAACCATTTTACAACAGGTGGCGCTGGGGTCGAGATATTTCGATAATTTGTATTTATGTTCCGATTTAACTCATATTCGGAATATATGTTGGTTACGTGGAAAGAAATGTTTATACAAAAAATCAACCCGGTAGGTGGCGCTGGAGTCAAAATATTTACGAAAATGTGTATTTATGGTCCGATTTAGCTCATATTCGGATTGTATGTTGGTTACGTGGAAAGAAATGTTTATACAAAAAATCAACCCGGTAGGTGGCGCTGGAGTCAAAATATTTACGAAAATGTGTATTTTTGGACCGATTTAGCTTATATTCGGAATATACGTTCCTTACGTAGAGAGAAATGTTTATACAAAAAATGAAGCTGGTAGGTGGCGCTGGAGTCAAGTTATTTACGAAAATGTGTATTTATGGTCCGATTTAGCTCATATTCGGATTGTATGTTGGTTACGTGGAAAAAAATGTTTATACAAAAAATCAACCCGGTAGGTGGCGCTGGAGTCAAAATATTTACGAAAATGTGTATTTTTGGACCGATTTAGCTTATATTCGGAATATACGTTCCTTACGTAGAGAGAAATGTTTATACAAAAAATGAAGCTGGTAGGTGGCGCTGGAGTCAAGTTATTTACGAAAATGTGTATTTATGGTCCGATTTAGCTCATATTCGGATTGTATGTTGGTTACGCGGAAAGAAATGTTTATACAAAAAATCAACCCGGTAGGTGGCGCTGGAGTCAAAATATTTACGAAAATGTGTATTTTTGGACCGATTTAGCTTATATTCGGAATATACGTTGGTTACGTAGAGAGACATGTTTATACAAAAAAATGAACCTGGCAGGTGGCGCTGGAGTCAAGTTATTTACGAAAATGTGTATTTATGGTCCGATTTAGCTCATATTCGGAGGGCAAGTCCGGTGGGTGAATATATCAGTTTTGTGGAAATATCTACCCGTTTCTACGGGTAGATATGTCCAGCAAACTGATATATTCACCCGCCGGACTTGCCCGTAGGTAGTGGGTAGACACGATTTTTTTTTCAAAAGCGGAATTAAGCGATGGCAATTTTTTTGTGCCATAAGGGCACTATTTGCAGCAACTTTTCTTTATAACATTTTGCCGTGAGAAAACAACTTCAATCTTTTACGCTAAAAAAAACGTAGGTGCATTAGATAGTAGCATGCTCCATTTTTTCTGGCACAAGAGACCGAAGTTTTTTTTTCACGACAAAATGTTATAAAGAAAAGTTGCTGCAAATAGTGCCCTTATGGCACAAAAAAATTGCCATCGCTTAATTTCGATTTTGAAAAAAAAAATTGTGTCGACCCAGTACCTACGGGCAAGTCCGGTGGGTGAATATATCAGTTTTGTGGAAATATCTACCCGTTTCTACGGGTAGATATGTCCAGCAAACTGATATATTCACCCGCCGGACTTGCCCGTAGGTAGTGGGTAGACACGATTTTTTTTTTCAAAAGCGGAATTAAGCGATGGCAATTTTTTTGTGCCATAAGGGCACTATTTGCAGCAACTTTTCTTTATAACATTTTGCCGTGAGAAAACAACTTCAATCTTTTACGCTAAAAAAAACGTAGGTGCATTAGATAGTAGCATGCTCCATTTTTTCTGACACAAGAGACCGAAGTTTTTTTTTCACGACAAAATGTTATAAAGAAAAGTTGCTGCAAATAGTGCCCTTATGGCACAAAAAAATTGCCATCGCTTAATTTCGATTTTGAAAAAAAAAATTGTGTCGACCCAGTACCTACGGGCAAGTCCGGTGGGTGAATATATCAGTTTTGTGGAAATATCTACCCGTTTCTACGGGTAGATATGTCCAGCAAACTGATATATTCACCCGCCGCACTAAACCCCAAACCGGTGGGTGAATAGATCAGTTTTACGGAATTATCTACCCGTACGAAGTGGTTAGACGAGATTTTTTAGTACGGGTAGATATGTCCAGAAAACTGATATATTCACCCGCCGCACTAAAACCCAACCCGGTGGGTGAATATATCAGTTTTGCGGAAATATCTACCCGTTTCTACGGGTAGATATGTCCAGCAAACTGATATATTCACCCGCCGGACTTGCCCGTAGGTAGTGGGTAGACACGATTTTTTCTTTCAAAAGCGGAATTAAGCGATGGCACTTTTTTTGTGCCATAAGGGCACTATTTGCAGCAATTTTTCTTTATAACATTTTGCCGTGAAAAACAACTTCAATCTTGTTTATTTGATGGAAGGCCACTAGATACATTTTAACTTTCTTCAAATGGTAACTGATATCAGCTTCGTGTCATGTCTCCATGGATAATTAATTCTTTTATTTCATTATGGCTGAAAATAAAATAATTAATTCTTCGTAAATAATCTGAAGTTTCAACACAAAAATTACTGTAACAGGAAAACGACTCATTTTTACTTCCTTTTACAATAAAGGAAGTATTGGATTCACCCCAAAAATTCGAAATTGAGTTCTCACCAGATCTTCACGTTTTAGAGTCCCCTGATCCCAAAAAACATATTTTTTTCATTGGTCTGTCTGTCTGTGTGTCTGGCTGTGAATATCTCCAAAACGAAAAGAGGTATGGCGTTGAAACTTCATTTATAAGTTTTGTGTAATATGTAGATGAGACAGCAAGCTTTTGAAGGAAATCGCGGCTTTAACGATTTTTTTCAAACTTTGCATTTTTTTTACTTTTTTAATGTGTATTGATGTGAGATAGGTGATTTTCCAGTTGAATACTTCTAAAGTGGATTTCTTTTGTTTTCTTTTCTATTTTTTTATTAACTCCTATTTTAAATAGAACACCCGGTATATTATTACATTTTTGAACCGTTTTTGTAGAATTTGTAATTTTTGAAAATTTTTGACTAATTATAAGATCACTGTAAAAGGAAGTTGTGGGAGTGTATCACACCAGATTTTTGGACATATGTTTATTCAACTTTTATCATCATTTTGATGACTAGAATACACTCCTGAAGTAGCGGCCCACATTTATGTTACACCCTCTATATCAGGGGTCGGCAACCTGCGGCCCGCGGGCCGCATGCGGCCCTTTGCAACTTTTTGCGCGGCCCGCCAAAGCACCAATATAACTTTAGGAAAAATCAACAAATTTAGAGCGTAAGCGTGCCGAAATGTGGCCGGTGACAAAAATGCGCGACAAACAGAAGCATAGTGGGAAACCTATTTTACTGCGCAAGTTTAATCCCCACTCCCCAGCGAATACGACGTCTCGCTTGGCAAGTGTAGCATTCTTTCTAGTGATGGGCATAATCGGATGATTTCAATAATCGGAATGTTCCATTTCGGAATGTTTATAAAATCGGAATATCATCCGATTATTTTACATTCCGTAAATGCAAGCAAGGGAAAACGAGCGAAATAACAACAAGCGGAAGGAAGATGAAGTGCGTGCAAATTTACGATGAGAGCACTCGCCCCCGCGCCGTAAGCCCTTATCTGCGTTGGCATCTATTGTTTGGGTTTGTAGGGCGGTCAGTAATAGCTATTTACGTTATTAGACCGGTAGCAACATTTTTATGGCCGCGCCAATACTTTACAGGTCGAACCGTAGGGCGAGACCTGTATGTTTAGCAAGGCCATAAGAATTCTACCGGTCGTGTATCGTATAAGATTTTTTAGGATACTGCATTGGTAACTAGCGTTTATATTGTTACAAACGAGTCCGGTAGATAAAATTTACCGGCCTAGACCAGTAGTAGTTCTATTACTACTGGTCTAGGCCGGTAAATTTTATCTACCGGACTCGTTTGTAACTATGTAGACGCTAGTTAGCAATGCAGTATCCTAAAAAACAATTTATGAGTTTGAGTCGCACAGTGGGATATGAGGAAATAAAATATTTTTTCAAATTATTACAGTAGTTACGTTAATAGACTTTCGGAAAATGGTAGTGATATTTTAAAGTTTAATAGCACATAAAGTACATAATAGATAGTATAAAACAATATTTGAATTTGAAGTCTGGAGGTGTACTATCTAATAATTAATCTACGAAATACCACTGCCATTAGTGCCATTCACGTATCATACACGTGCGCACACGGCGCGACCCGTCGACATTCGCCAACCAGCATATAGCAGTCAAGTGAGTCAATACAACATTCCGTATTCCGTTCAGTTCAAATTGGCATTTCGTTTTCTCATTTTGTGTACCGAATAGTAAAATAATCGAATTCCCAAAGTTCCGAATTTTGTGCACCGAACAGTAAAATAATCGAATTCCGAAAAGTACCGAAATAATAGGAACCTTCCGATTTTTTGAACAATCGGAAACTTTACGATTATTTATTCCGGATAGGCCCATCACTACTTCTTTCATTTCGCCAGTTTGCTACTGTATGTTCATATGTGCGTTCATGTTGACAGCCGTATGACGTTTCACTACAATATTTTATATTTTTTATATTTATATTTTTATATTTACATATTTATACATATTTAATTGGAATTGTATTTTCTTTTTTTTCCTTTTAAGAATTGTAAAATTTTTGTTCTCTAACATTATTGTTATTATAGCATGTCAATAAAAAATAAATTTTTTCTATATTTATTTTTAATAATATTTATACTCGTATATGATATAAAAGCACTATTTAAGTTACATTTGAATGTGCGGCCCGCCTAAAAAAATTTATTTTGAAAATGGCCCGCCGTCCGAAAAAGGTTGCCGACCCCTGCTCTATATAAATGAATGTTTCTTTGTCCCGCATGCATTCCAATACCATTCATCCGATTGCGACGAAACTTTGGTGAGTTGTTGTGAGCACACCCCCGAAGGCTTATGAACAACCATTTTACAACAGGTGGCGCTGGGGTCGAGATATTTCGATAATTTGTATTTATGGTCAGATTTAGCTCATATTCGGAATATATGTTGGTTACGTAGAAAGATATCTTTATACAAGAAATAAACCCGGTAGGTGGCGCTGAAGTCAAGATATTTACGAAAATGTGTATTTATGGTCCGATTTAGCTCATATTCGGAAGATATGTTGGCTACGTAAAAATAAATGTTTTTACAAAAAATGGACCCGATAGGTGGCTCTAGAGTCAAGATATTTACGAAAATGTGTATTTATAGTGCGATTTAGCTGATATTCGGAATATATGTTGGCTACGTAGAAATAAATGCTTTTACAAAAAATGGACCCGATAGGTGGCGCTACATTCAAGATATTTACGAAAATGTGTATTTATAGTGCGATTTAGCTGATATTCAGAATATACGTTGGTTACGTAGAAAGAAATGATTATGCAAAAAACGAACCCGGTAGGTGGCGCTGAAGTCAAGATATTTACGAAAATGTGTATTTATGGTCCGATTTAGCTCATATTCGGAATATATGTTGGCTACGTAGAAATAAATGTTTTTACAAAAAATGGAGCCGATAGGTGGCGCTAGGGTCAAGATATTTACGAAAATGTGTATTTATAGTGCGATTTAGCTGATATTCAGAATATACGTTGGTTACGTAGAAATAAATGATTATGAAAAAAACGAACCCGGTAGGTGGCGCTGGAGTCAAGATATTAACGAAAATGTGTATGTATGGTGCGATTTAACGTACTTATATTCAGAAGATGTGTGTACAAAAACAAATTATTTTTGGGCAGAACAATGTTTGCCGGGTCAGCTAGTATATTACATAAAATGTTAGGTTTTTAATAGTGTTTACACAAATCGTTACGATTTTCCAAAAGTCGGAAAATACAATAGTAAATAAAATGTGATGTGATAGTAGGGGTCTTTAACCTTAAATTATTATATCTAAAGCATCGTTAATGTCCACAATTTCAAGAATCACATAATGTTGAATAATTATGTTATAAAAAATAATATAAGCGTAGAGGTCACTCGAGTGACCCCTGAATCCTAAACTCTTATAGACTATGTATTGGTTGAACACAAAAAGTGTAAATTGTTTAGAAATAAAATTAGAGCCAAACGCACTGTCTGATCATAACAGGCTTGTTTTTAATATAATGGACAGGGTTCGATTGTACAAACAAAAAGTTACAAATGACATGAAATGTGTAATGTAAATCATGTAAAGGCTAGAGAACTATTTAGTCAGAGTAAATAATAGTATATAGTCTCTTCAAAAGCTAACAGATACCGTTAACATCTGTAAATCCCAAGCAGAGTACATAAAAGTTGTAATATGTCGTTAGAATAATATGTGGGTCAATAGCGAAATATTACAATTAATCAAGCAAAAGGACAGGCTGATAAAAACATTAGTTTTGATATTTTACTTGATAAGTTAGAGAGAATGGGATTCATATAGTACATTTTTTTTCTATAATAATTTTCAAGGTCAACTTTCTAGGGGATAAGTTGCATTCCTGCAGGGTCCCTAGTTTTAATAATGTTGGCACATAGGTTTTTAGTTCTTTTCTTCCACTAAAAAAAATTATTGTCATTTTGACAGATATGTCATAATTTAATATCGCTTGCTTCATTTTTGCGTTTAAAATATTTCTTGGTTTTCTTTTTTTATCCGATTTTATTGATGATGATGATGATTCCATGTTAAAAAAAGAAATTTCTCAAGAGTTCAAATTAAGAAACTTTGACAGTCAAAATTGACACATAACCATAATTTTGAAAAAGTTCTACCAACGCGAGGTATAAAAATTTACTAGCGTTTTAGTCACATATCTACCAACATTGTAACACTTTGACAGTTATTATAGAAAAAAAACGTACTTTAGGTAAGATGCATAGTATTATTCAATAATACCTAGCAAGGAGAAGGCAATATGTTAAATTAGACCATAATGTAAGTGAATTTTAGGGTTCCCCATGGCTTTGTCCTGGGGCCTCTCTTCTACTCTCTGTATGTTCTCAGCTTGAATAATGCAGGGTTAGTTGCTAGATATTACACATTTGCAGATAATACTGTACTGTTGTATCGTTTTGATAATGTTGAGGAGGTAGAGAATGTGATTTCTAATTATTATAGACAAAACTAAATGTATGCTATTTAAACAAATAAATAATGATGTACAAGTTCCCTGTGTAAATATCAATGGTAAAGAAATTGAATGTGTAGCCAGGATGAAATATTTAGGTCTAGTAATAAATAACAAACTGGTCAGATCATTTAGATTAGGTATATTGAATCCACTATATTGTCAATGATGAGTGCACGGTATATAGAAATTATCTTGGCCTTAAAAGTAAGCTCAATGTATACCATACGTTTTTTCTGTCACATTTCAGCTAAATTCCCATGTGGGGCACATGTGGATCTATTCGCTCTATTGTCAGCATGGTAGAAGTTCCTGTTGGCCAATGTCCTAAATTTAAGAGATGATGATTGGCTCGAAATAAAACAAATTATATTCTCAAAAACTGCGGGATCGCCCCTTGGGAACATTGGTCTCTGTGAGGTACAAGCAATGCCCTACCAGTTTCTTAATATTAGCTCGGTTTGAATTATTTCCGCTTTACGTGAAAAAATGTTTTTTCCGGGATCGCGGGACGTTTACTCTCGCTGGATATGTTGGTCAATTCCGAGACTGTCCCTAAGTCCAATTGAGATTTTCTTCTTTTGTGCACAAAAACAGTTTTCTCGTTTGTAATTGAAAACGCCGCATTTTCTTAACTAAATTAAGAACTATTTTAATGTTAATCGTGTTGAATACGCATGCTTGACAGATGTGTAAACTGTTGTTGACATTTGTTTTCAAAGCATACCTAACAAAACAATTGAATTGCAAAATGGATGAGTTTTTTCGTGGACAGTGTAATAGTTTATTTTTTATTTGAAAATGCTTGACGTTAATTGTACGTAACTACAGTTATAACATTTTGCGTTAAATCTGAGTATTCCGGATTTACATTGTAAAATTGTGACAAGAATCCACCCTACAACGTCCCAGAACTACGACCAATAGAACTTTATTGCGCTAGCGCTATTATGAAGGTTACAGAAGATAGGTAAAGCCGTTAAAGAAATAGAACGCCTAAAAATTTAGTGTTACACAGTAAGCATGAAAATCGGAAAGAGCTAGATTTTGTTAGCAGTACAGACTGAGAAATTGAGTTTATTAACATTTGTAATTTTAATATACAGGGTGTCCCAAAAAGAATGGGACATCGATTATTCATATATTCCTTACGTTATAACAAATCCACACAAATAATATACTCTTAGTTCGTAAGCCTAAAAGCAACCGTTTACCTTAAAATGCCATTAAAGTTTTTGGTAGTCATTAAGTCGTGCAATTATCCATGATCACAAAAACAATGGTCATCTAGTAAACAGCAGTGATAAATCAATTAATGACATTAGAGCCACAAGAATTTGTTCTTTTATGTTTAAGAAAATGCCACTACATAACGAATTCTCCAATGCTGAAAGGTTCGTTATGTCGCAGCATTTTCCTAATCACAAAGACAAAAAACTGGTGTCACCAACGTCATTAATTGATTTCTTGTTGTTGTTTACTAGATTACAATCATTACCCATTGTTTTTCTGATCATGGCTACTTGATAATTGCTCGTCTTAATGACAATCAAAAACTTTTGATAGGCATTTTAAGGTAAACGGTTGCTCTTACGCTTATGAACTGAGTGTACATTATTTTTGTGGATTGTAATTTTCTTTCAGATAGTAACCTAAAATTTTTGAAAATGTAGCAGATAATGAAGTTAGAGCTAAAACAAGTTTTGAAAGGTAGGTAAAGTGCCCCTTAAAGTCAAGTCTACTTTATGAAATTTTTGCTATTGGTGCACTACACAATGGTAAGCATGTATACCAAAATTCCAATCGACATCGCTGCATTTGTGGGAATTAACAACAAAATAAAAAATACAAATTTGAACTTCAACGCCCCATAACTTCTTACTAAAGGGACTTTGTACTAAGGTATATTAGGTTTAATCGATTTATTATAACGTAAGGAATTTATGACTAATCGGTGTCCCATTCTTTTTGAGACACCCTGTATATTAGTTTCCGTTCAAAAATACATTTATCAAACCTACTTCTTTCATTTATTTAAAAGTTTTCATGGGGCATAGTATTCAAGCCGTAGTTTACATCTTGCAGTAATTTTTCCAATACTTTTTAAAATGTTTGACACACTAAAGAGTGCTTTCAATTTTACTTTCAGGCATATTCTATAAGAAAAAGTTATTTGCAATGAAAACGTTTAAATCTTAATACAAATATCAGTCTCATAACATATTAATCCCATTTTTATAAGTGGGCCTCTCAACGATTCGATTTGCTTTGAGTATTGTCACGTATTGTTACGCTTATCGATGGTCCAGACGTACCTACGCATTTAAATTTTCGCAATATAACATTTTAGGCATCTTGATTATTCTCGCTCAATTAATTACATATAGGTTTTTAAACTTTTAATCTAGCAGTGCATTATGTCGAAAAGTACTGGTCTTATTATTGTTACATCATCAGTAGTTATATCGCGGGGAATATTGCAAGACTATTCCTCGAAGAAATGTCATCCTTTGTATACCACACTATTCATTTTCAAAGAGTTTTCAGTTTTTCTTCTGAAATGTCTTGTGTACCTAGCTGGTTTGCTTTTCTTCCCGCAAATACTCGATATGGCACTTGTGCAAATACCCGGGTATTGCACAAAATATTCGTTGTATTCGATTCTGATTGGTTCAAATTTTGAAAATTGATGATGGGATTGGTTTATATTATCTGAGCGGAATAGTCAGTTTTATTTTCTTTCTTTTGACCCATTATTATTCTTAATATTTTTCTCTCGAAAATTCTTAATTGTTCTTCATCCTTTCTTCTTACACTTCTTGTTTCTAATGCGTATATCACGATAGGTTTTATTAGCGTATTGTAGATTCTTAGCTTAATGTGTTTGCTAATACTCTTAGGCCCCAATAATTTTTTATTTACTGCGTATGCCCTCCATCCTGCTTGGATTCTGGCTTTTATTTGACTGTTATCTGTACTGCTTATTTGTGTTCCTAAGTAGCTGAATTTATATACTTCTTCAATGCTGTAGGAGTTTATTTTTATTTTTGCTGTATGTTGGGAGCTTGTTTAGTCTTTTTGTTTTTCACTTTTCATGTATTTTGTTTTTTCTTGGTTTATGTTTAATCCTGCTTTCTTTGCTGCTCTATCTAGCTTTTTAATGTGTTTTCAAGTTCTTCTTTTGTTCTGCTAACTATAGCCATGTCGTCTGCATATGCTATTATTTGTGTCATGTTTATATATAATTTTCCGTGGTCTTTAGTTTTCCTTATTATGCTTTCTAATACGATGTTAAACTGCATGGCTGACAGAGCATCGCCTTGTCTTACTCCTGTATTTATTTCGAATTTTTCTGTTGTGCCAAAACTTGTTCTGACTACAGCTTTGGATTTATTCATCGTCATTTTTACTAGTTTCTTTAGTTTACTAGGAATATTAAAGTTCCTCATTATTTCTATCAGTGTGTTTCTGTTTAAAGTCTCAAAGGCTAACTTAAAATCAATTAATAGTAAATGTAGTTCTATTCCGAATTCGTGGCTCTTCTCAAGTAGTCGGTCCATTGTGAATATGGTATCTGTTGTGGACCTGCCTGGTCGGAATCGATTTTGGTAATCGCCTAATTCTTGTTCTACATATGGTTCTAACTTCTTGTAGATTAATGATGATAATATATTGTAAGTTGTATTGAGCAGTGTGATTCCTCTGTAGTTATTGGTGTTTTCTTTTTCCCCTGTTTTATGCAGTGGCACTATTACCCCAGCTTTCCAATCTTCCGGCATTTCTACTTTTGTCCATATTTTTTGGATTAGTGAGTACAGATGGTCGTGTAGGGTTTTGCCTCCGTGTTTTACTATTTCTCCTACTATGTCGTCTAAGCCTGGCGCTTTGCAATTTGTTATTCTTTTAATTATCATCATGACTTCTTCATATGTAGGTCATGGGTATTTTGTGATGTTTGTATAGGTTGCTCTATTTCCTCTTTCTCATTTTCTTTTTCGCTATTCAGGAGTGCACTGAAATGTTCTTTCCATAACTTCTTTATCTTCTCTTTCTCATACTCAGTTATTCCTTCTTTATTCCTTACCCCTCTTATGTTCATTTTGATTTCTTTCTCTTGTTCCTTTATTTCTCTATAAAATATTTTTGAATTCTTGGCTGCATTACTGTGTTCCATTTCTTCTACTGCTTTGCATAGCCATTGCTTCTTCTTTTGTTTGCATATTTTTGTTGCTTCTTTCAGTAATCTAATGTATTGATTATGGTCTTCTTGCAGTCCCGATTGTATCCATTTTCATCTTAGTTTATTTTTTTCTTGGATTTTCACTTGACATTCGTTGTCGAACCATTCTTTTCTTTTTTGTATTTTCTTTCTTCCTATAGTTTCTCCAGCTGCTTTTATCATTGTATTTCTTATATTTACCCATTCTTGATTTAGATCAATTGATGGTGTAATTTCTAATGTTTTTCTGCTTAATTGTTTCTGTAATCCTTGGATTTCTTTTTCGGATTGAAATTTGTTTATAATCCACTTATTCGTTATTTTCTGTTTCTATTGCTACTTTCTGTTTCATTTTCACAATTACCAAGTAGTGGTCCGAGTCTGCGTTCGCTCCTCTGTAATGTCTCACATCTCGTATGCCTTTTTTGTCAGTTTTTTGGTACCAGCACATGATCTATTTGGCTTTCATGTTCTCCTCCTGGGTTTTTCCAGGTTACTTTATGCTTCCTTCTGTGTTTAAATGTTGTGCTACTAATGACCATGTCCATTGCTTCGGCGTAGTTACATAGTCTATGTCCATTATTGTTTGTTTGTTTGTGTATTGTTTCTTTTCCTGCTACTCGATCTATGTATTCTTCCTGTCCCATTTGTGCATTAAAATCACCTAGTGTTATTACCGTGTCATGTGGTTGCACTTCTTCGCTTATTTCTAACAGTTTTTCATAAAATTGGTCTTTTACATTTTCTTCTGCATCTTCTGTCGGTGCATATGCATTGATTATGATTAATTATTGGTAAATTTGGGTAACTGACGCTGGAGATGTGATTTATTTTTAGTTCAGTGCAGTCTGTGAGACGGAACGTTACGGTTTACGTGAGAATTTGTTGCCACTCAAGGCATGGCAGTCCCTGTGAATTACAATATTTCTTTAAGTTTTTTTACAAATGCATTGTTTTACTTATTATTAATCGTAAAATAAATAAAATTACTTTTGATCAAAAGTTTTAATTTTTTTATCTTGGTCTGGTAAAAAGTACATTGCCAATTTGTGTTCAAGTTGAAAATTATCTTATAATTTTTTCTTTACGTTAAGTTTTCGGTTATTATTACTAAAAAATATATGCCTAACAAACCTCTATATATATATATATAGTTAAAAAAATAATTAAAACAGTTTAATTTTTTTCGCTTCAAAGGTGTGCCAGTCTCAGACTGCACGTTACCAGTTGTCCTCCAAACTTACACGTTACCAGATGGTATTTGGTATTTTTTTCAGTTTAATATTTACAAGAAAGCCGGTGCCGTTTCTTCCTTTCTTTCCTTCTCCACTGTAAAACAATGTATAGTTTCCTGAGCTTATTTCACCCTGTCCTTCCCATCGTATTTCTTGCAGTGCTGCTATATCTTTGATATATCTAGTTCTTTCTTTTGAGCTTTATTTCATTTTTTCTGGTTTTAGCATGGTCATTACGTTCCATGTTCCTAATTTTAATACATGTCTAGCTCTTTTGGCTTTCTTACTTCTATAGTTTTTATTCTCGATATTGTGTTTTCTTTTCATTCTGTATTTTCCATTCTCCTTCTGTTTTAGGCGTATCTGATGATTTATTTTTCTTAGTCTTCCCATCTTCTTAGCGGTCGTCTAGTTTATTGACAGTCATGTTCCTTTGTTAACTAGTTTTTTGTGCGTCTTCCAGTATAAGTGATTGGTCTCATGTGTTTTCTTATTTATTCATCTCCTATGTTTAGAGGTAATCTTTCACTTAGCTTTCTTATTTTCTGATGTTTGTCCATATAATCCTCTTTCTTGCTTGTCTCGTGCCTTCTTACTGCCTCTTCCCCAATTGCTTCCTCTACTTCTCCCGTTCTTTCTTATTGCTCCAGTGTGTACGCTTCATTGTTGATTATTAACTTATTGTTTCGGAGATTTGCAGTATATCTCTTGCTTTTTGCCTCTCTCATGTATTTTATTAGGTTTTTCCTTTCTTCGAGGATTTGCTTTGGGTAGTCTTCATTGATCCAGATGTTTCTTCCTTTTAGGTTTATTGTGGCCTTCATTATCTCCTGTTTCTTATTCAATGTTGCTATTTCTATTAATATTGGTCTGTTCATCTGGTTTTCTTCGCCATTCCTTCATAGTCTTCTAATTTCTTGTACTTCTCTTTCCATTATTGTTACAATCTCCTGATATTTCTGAAGACTGCCGTCAGGAATAAAACAACGACAAATAAAAATAAAAGTCAATGTAATTTTAGTATAACATAGTTACATTGTAAAAACTTAAAAGTATGTATGGAAAATCGTTCTTAATTAATGTTATATACCGGGTGTCCATTCTCAAAGTCGAACATAGGCAATTAACATTAGTGCATTCACTCGTTCTTCATTGAAATAATTCATTTTTCTGTAGAGAATTTTAATAGACGTTGACGCAAAATATCTGATTTACGCCAACTAATTACCATTTGTTTTGACAAATGCTATCGAACTTGAAAAGCAAGGCATGGCATATTTAAAAATTCCCAAGTTTTAAATTAGTATTTTAAAATAAAAATCGCATCTTGAATATTATTATTGGTATCATTTGATGCGGAATAATTTTATCTTTCCATTGATACCATTACCTTTCCTGTAAGTTGAATTGGCGAGCAGGAATCGGCAAAATCGTTTAATACAATGTTAATCGCCTATGTTCGACTTTGAGAACGGACACCCGGTATAACATCCCGCAAATTCACACCAAACCGTTGCGTCACCGTCTCACCGTGTCCTCCGATTCTATATTTATCTGCACTCAGCTGCTAAGCGCAAACGCAAGGAAAAACTAAAAATTAACATAGTTGATAAGGCACGCAGGTGCACTTGGTTATTTTTAAAACATATAGAAACAATTTCGACAAATTGTATGGCTGTGTGTAAGATGACTTTTAAGTACCTACATATAATGTTTGTCGGTAAAACAAACTGTTAAAAATAAATAAAGATGCTGACAGTTTCCCGAAAACGAGATTTATATACTGTTTTGTAATAATATTCTTGGTGTTTCTAAAACAATTAGTAAAGGAATACGATCGAATTAATATTTTCAGAAATAATTTCTTATAATTTTTAAACCAAAGTAAAATTGAGAAGGTGTTTGGCATACTATTGTTGGATTTTTAAATTTGAATGCCAAATTCCATCATCTTTAGAGTTTCTATATGTTATTTCATAAATAACGTAGTGGAGATATTGAATAACTACAAGGAGCGTGAAAGTGGAAATGAATGTATAAATTTAAGTACTAAATGGCAAGATGTTTGTAATCTCATCAAATATAATGTAAATGTATTTTCTTTCATTTATATTGGGCATAGATACCTAAACGCAGCAGCACAGGCACTACTGTAATTAAGGGTGGAAAAACATTTTTTTGAGTGTTTTAACATAACTATGCTTTATGTATTATGTTCGACTGTTCCATAAACACTTTATTATAGTATTATTTAGCGTCCATAAAGTGCCACTTTAGTCCGTAGAGTAAAGTAAAACGGCAGCCTGTCAATGTCCTATAGTTATTTTCAAAATAAATATAATTTTATTCAAATCGGGAAAGAAGATTATATTAACTGAAAAATTTACAAATAATAAAAAGGAATTCATCTTTAATACTCGTCCAATAAAATCCTACATTATGTAGTTGATAAATAAATAGCTATAATAGTTACAATGACGGTAAAATGCTTTTTAGTCACGTATTCAATGGTCATATGAAATATCAGTTTTCCTGTCTTCTCAGATGGTTTAATAGATCGGCCTCAAAATTTATATCTTTGTTTTTAATATAAATTTGGAGATCCCAATCATTTTTGCTTAAAATCCTGTAACCGGAAGTGATATTTTACACTTGTGGTTTTCTGTTTACCCAGAAAATGTTATAGTTGTTTGTTAAACATTAAATTTCATAGAACAAGATCATATATTGTGTAATTATATTAAGTTCAAACACAAAAGTTTCTCCAAAACGTAGGGGAATAAAATGTTTAAATCTCTTGTATATTATGTAATGATCTATAACTTTTGTCAAAAAAGTTTTTTGTTAGTATACTTAATGATAAATCGCAAATTGAAATTTTTACAGGCAGTAAAAGAAAGTCGTGTGGTGACCACACTTCATTTTTTTGCATATGGTAATGCAATCTAGAGAAACCAATGACTGCAAGTATTTTAAATTGTAGTTCTGGCTATTATAAACTGAATTTATACTTAGTGCAATACCTACTTAACTAGTTAAAACCAAATTATATAATCACATTTTAAGTTTATAATAGCCTCCATTAGGAGCACCTCATAGCGCAGCAATTTTTTTATTGCAGCGCTGCGCTGCCCGAAAAGCCCTCTTAATGCATCATAGACATATTGTCTTATAGAAATTGGCATCTTATTGCCGCAATTTTCAGAAGTGAAAACAGCGCCACTTTTGCGTTCAATAGAGAAACGGAGCAGCATGTGAAAGGTTTTATCGTCTTTTATGTTGGTATTTGTCAAAATAGATCCTTTTAAAAACATCTGCAGAGTTTTTCTTCTGGCGAAACCTATATTTCAATAATTCCTGCTGCTATAATCGCAAATAGAATTCCTAGGCACCGTTATAAACCTTGACAAATCAAAACTATATACATGTCAGATTGTCAGATCTCACAAAAAGGTGCTGGTGCTGGTTTAATTGCTGCATTAAGAGGCATTTTTGCATAAGAGCATAGTTCAATGTCGAAGTATGGTGGCCTCTTACGGCGTCGTGCCGCTGTACTAGGTCACCGCCCACGTGTTGGTAAATTAGTAAATTATTTGAACATCCGTAAAACTTTGGATTTGTTCATATCACGATCTTGGCCATTCTTTGGCTAAGCCAACTAGATAATGTAAAAATCCTGTTTTTTGTGCATATTAATACCTCTCTTCGAATGGATCACTCTGTATATCTAAGAAAAATTTGTAAGTTAAAATGTTCGCACTGCAGTCTATAAATAAAAATTTCACTTGGGATGATCTGTTGAATTACGCAAAATACAAATTAACATTGAAAGGGGAAAGAACTATGTCATTTAAAAGTTTAAAATCAGTGTGAAATAATTATAAACTCAAACATTACCTACAGGACCTATTGTTACTAGTATTTAATACCACATATGTAGTAAACGGTGCATATATAATAAATCGAATCGTAATTTACCTACCTTTGCTTCATACTTTTATGTAAGTACTGTTATTACTGGGCATATTATATGATAACATAAATTTGTTTATAATTTCACAATTTACTTATACTGATTCTTATCGTTTTGTATATAACCTTAACTTCGCACTAAATACAACTATGATTAATAATCGATAATAATCACACAATTTGTTATATTGCAGACCATAATGTCTTCACACATATCAATATATAAAAATAACAGAAACCATCATTTATTTTATCATTTTATTGATTTAAAAACGTAATCGTCTTCGTTAGAATTGCCTTAAAGATTTTTCATTTGCTGGACAACTTACAGATTTAGCTATGTTATGACATCTGATTTTTGTATACATTTTTATGATTAATTTAGTTAATACGAAGGTCAAGCTAAATTTATTTAAAATACCATCGAAACCGGTTTCATAAAATTTGGGTTTTATTTTAAATGTGCTCAAAGTAATTCCCTTCAGCAATAGTACACACGACTATTCCGTTCTCTTATTGCTTAAAAGTTTCCAATCAACTTCTTTACGCACTCCTTCAAAACAATCGTGAACTGCGGTATCAATCTATTTCTCTGACGAAAACCTACCTGCAAATGTTTTTAAGCCCAGCATTTATGCTCCATTACCCCAAAATATCGAGAAATGTGCACAATCAACGTGTCATCATATCAAAGCAATTTTCATATTTCGTAAACATTTGTAGAAATTGCGGTTCTGCATATCATACTTTAAAACAAGCAAATACATATTTTTACTCGCTTTAAATATTAAATAATTTTTTCGTAGTTACACACTCGCCTATTTGTAGGTAACCGAATCATATCTTTGATTTCGTATAGCAAATTTGTCACCGTTTGTTTAAACGACAACGATAAAAACATTCTCTGTTCAATTATCTCATCAGATGCACTGGAGCTGCGACGCTGCGAGTGCTTAAAAACATGCTATCTAGCAAGTAAACTCGACGCAGTTTGGGGTTATGTGGTTACTTGACAATGTCAAGGCGTCACATGACATGATTCATAAATAATGATGCCATGATAATTCATAGATTGTTAGAAAGTATGTAGCACAGTGTGAGCGTAATTGCCTGGGGATTGTATTGTAGGCAACACATTGTACGAATAGGTTTTAACAATTACTGGTAAGATCTATCACTAGAATTGATTGTACCAGTGGTGGCTAAATAATTCCAAAAATTTATAGCTTTATAAGTAATAATTTGCAGCAAATGAGCAGTAACAATAATGAGCCATTAAATTAAAGGCATCATGCTCTTTCCTAATAACCATCGTATTACAAATGCTGTAAGAAAAATGAAATAAAATTATTCAATATTCTAACCCATAAAACATATCTGTCAAAACATGTAACCAGAAAGTTGAGGTGATACACCAGCGAGAAACATGAAAGCAAAATATTACTAGGATTTAATTCAAAATGTCCCGCTCTTTCCCCACTTTTTAGTAATCACGCTGTACTACGTTTTATTAATTATGCGTTAAAATAGCGATACACATAATACGAATTCATAGTTTTAAAAGCGCGCTTCTACATTCTAGAAGCAAACCACAACTGAGTGTCGAATACTCGTATGGCACCATCTTGCCCGCTGCCCTGCACGCGGAGTTATATTTAATGCCTCCTAATTTTTGGATCTGAAATCAGCGCCACTATCATATTTAGTTGAAACTTGCCGTCTTTCCGAAGCGCATTGCACCGCCATCTCGTGCTAATGTAAAAGTGGCGCTGTTTTCATTTCTGGAAGTTGCTGCAATAAGATACTAATTTCTATAAGAAAATTTGTCTATGACGCATTAAGATGGCTTTTCCGGCATCGCAGCATTAAAAAATTGCTGCGCTAAAAGCCGCTTTTAATGCTGCACTGTCGCAGTAAAGGGTATGTTTCCATTATAATAATAATAATAAAAACTAACTCGTAAATAGCTCTAAATTTAATCTGTTAAGATATAGAAGTAACTTCTATATTTTCGTTCCCTTTTTTGATAATCATGATTTTTTTCGAACTCGAGGTTTATGCGGAAATATCCGTTTTCGTGGCTTCTGATTCAAAAAATGTGATTTTTGAAGTGATGTATATTTTTGTTTCTAGTATAAATTCGGAGATCCCAGTAATTTTTGGTTAAACTCTGGTAACCGGACGTGGTACTTTACTCATATTTTTTCCGTTATTCATCAAAATTTTATAATAATTTGATAAAAATTAAATTTCATAGAATAAGATCATAGAATGTGCAATTATCTACAACTTTTGTTTAAAAAGTTTTTTTGTAAAAAGTGCAGTTTTTGTAGGGATCACAAAATTAGATTTTTTTTTAAATTTTAAAAGTCAAAAACCTAATAATAGGATTAAATGTTTTAAACCTTATTATATATTATGTAATTGTCTATCACTTTTGTCAAAAAAGTGTTTTGTAAGAAGTACAGTTTTTAGAAAAGTAGTAAAATCTGATTTTCAAAAAAATTCTGTAAGTGCAAAAATAATGGGAATAACATTTTTTATTCAATTTTGACAGTTTAAAGTGACATTATTAACTCCATAACAACCTTCATAAACAGTCTATGATTCACAAGTAAAATATAATTCACTAGAGAATTAAAAAAGTTTCAATGAAGAACAACATATTTTTATTATTTCTACAAATATTTACATTCAATTATTCTTTCTCTTTGTAGTGTGTAATATATAATTACTAAAATTTAGATCAAATCGAAGATGCCCATTGGCAAATTTATATCTTAATTTGAATATTTTTAAATTTTTTATTCAAAATTGAATAAAAACATATACGCCACGTGAATTAAACATTCATTAACTCAAAGATACGATCTCACTCGCACTACGTGCTCATGAGCTCAACATCTTTTCGTGAATAAACGTATGTTTAATTCACTTGGTGTATAATATTTATTAAAACTGTTATATATCACGTAGATATCTACAGCTTTTGTCAAAAAAGTTGTAGCTATAAAAGAGTCTTGTGGTGACCACTTCTAATTTTTTTAAACCACATAATATGAGTAAGAGACATTTTAGCAACTTTTGTGGATATATTGTACAAATACCTACTTATGAACCTACTATATCACAATTTAAGCTGCTTAGTTACAATTTTGCTGCTGAAAATGTTTTTAATGTTGAATTTTCATAATTATATTTTTTAGACAGTCCTTTATAGATGACATCAGTTTAACCAGAGCAAATTTTTAATTATTAAAAGAGTTTGCAGCGCTCTTTATTTTTTGAAATAGATATTCTATATATAGATATTCATTCAAATAGCAACCCCTTCGCCCTTGCAAACTCCAGCCCTTTAATACAGACGTTGTGTAATCTCATTTCTAATAGATACTTGTGCCACAAAGAACACAACATAGGTACTTTTGAATTTATTTTTCAGATGCAGAAAGCCCAACATCCTGTAACCGAACCAACAGATTTCTATACAAAAACGAAATTCGAAAATCCGTTAATAGCATATGCAAAAGCTTTCTTTGCGCCTGAGGCTACCTAAATTTTGCATTACAACCCATCACTACTAGGTGGCACTAGCGCACTACTATTTTTGTCATTTGAAAATGAAAGCGATATAAATCTTAGGTTAGGTGTGTAACAACCCATAATAACCATCAAAATGTTATTGGAGAACAAATTATCGTTAATCGCTCAAGGAGCGATGAAATACCAAAGAAGTTTTCATCTTTCTACAAGCAGATTAGAAATTCAAAGAATGACTCGGCTGCGAGTGGTTGATAACAGCGAAATAGGAAAGCGAGCCATGGCCGAAGGCAGGCCCCCGAAGTGTATTCATGTGTACAACAAAACAGGCATTGGTAAAATAGGCAAGTGTGGTAGGTAATAGTTATTATCACTTTGTTAACAGAAGCAATGTTATAGGTGACAAAGTTCTTGTAGCAATAAAAGGTGAAAAGAAGAAAGGAATTTTAGTCGGTTTGAAGCAGAACCAAAGACCCAAAGTACCAAAATTTGATAGTAATAATTTAGTACTCATTGACGACAATGGAACACCCCTTGGCACAAGAATACACGTGCCAATACCAACCATATTACGGACTATTCTGAAGGAAAAGACCTTCTCGAAAGGAGCGGATTATACAAAATTACTTGCAATTGCCACTAAGTTTGTTTAATATATGTTATTTTAGTTGCGAAGTTATAAATAATATATAATATTAATTTTAAACTGGTTTTTTTGTTGTATGATGCAGATTATCACACGATTAGTTATAGAAGCAGAGTATGAAATTACTAAATTACATACTCTTTGGTAGAAGTTAAAGTGTATACACTTCCCTGTGCTCTACTATTTTCTTCAAATTATTGGTGTGTTTGTTAATTGAGGGAAATTGTAACAGATTGAAATAGTTTGTAGCAGCACAGGCTTTTAAATATACAAGTATTTTTTGATGCAGTTATTTAAATAATTCAACTACTACCGGCTAATGTCAAATATATTCATCGTATGTGCACAAACCTTAACATAAAAATCGCCTGGCCTGAACTGCAGTATTTTTTCATTCTTACGAAAAACGTTTATCCTTGTGTATGACTAGTCGGTTTTACATCTTTTACGTCTTCACATATTATCGCAAACTAAACTTGTTTGTGTCTCTAGTTACACTAACACGATAGCATAAGAGCTGTCCACTTTGTGAATTGTGTACGATGTTACGTGTAGGCATTGCTACAGTTCATAAAGTGGATGATTGCCATGTCCTAATTGTGTAATTTTAGAGGATTTCATAAAGTAGAGAAATACATAATACGTTTTCCATTTCACAAAATTTAAAAAAAAGTGCCCAAATAGTGAAAAAACCTAAAACTACAGGATCTAATTCCAGTTTATGAATTGGACAATTACACCACTCAATGCGTTATGACATTTGCTGTTTGTTGAACAATTTGACATATCAGCTTAAAACAAACAAATATCGCTTTATAACAATAACAAAAGCATGCATCCCGCTTTCAAAAATTTCATATGAAGGTGGTATACATCTAACTGGACCCTTACTACATAGAATAGTATATTGTATATTAGGAGCTGAAAGTGCATTCTTGCCGTTTGTGCACAAATATTGCTGATTGAGGCGTAGCTGAAACCAGCAATCATACAAGAGCACTTTTAGCGTGAAAAATACATACAATTTTTTCCACGACTGAGCATATTATTGAGAAGAAAATAATTATAATATTTAATTTTATTAAACGTATCAGTTGACAATAATTTTTAAAAACTTGCAAACTATTATTATTGTGAACAATATTATAATTTATGATAAAATTTTGACAGTTTTGAATAGTGATGTGTCGATCCAGTTGGACTCCGTACAAATGAACGAATCGGGGTTACGATTAATTTCAAGTTTCCAGTTTGTGTTTGTGAACGGGAAACAGTAAACGATGATGGTGTTCGTTTTAGAGCCTCGACACATGACACACCTTGAGTCGCATACTTTTTTATCAGTTATCAGTGATTTATGGCTTATGCCGTCTTTGTAGGTGCCCATTTGCAATTTGAAACATCAAAACATACCGAATGACCGTCACGCACTGACCAAAACAAAGATAATGTCTTACTTACGCTGTGACCTCCCCACCTACAGGCACTAGCAATGTAGTAGTATTAAATATATGGTAATAAATGACATTTCGTTTTGTGGGTTATCATGACTACTCATTATACCGCCTGACCGATAATTTCTGTTTATTTTCAGTTTCCTGCTCAATTAATTTAGGTTTTATTACCCTTATCTTAATAACTTACACAAAAAATATAATCTGACGGATTAGAAACGTCAAATTTTAAAATTAATTTTTTTAATTGACATGCTTTTTTCTCGAATATCTTCCATTTCATCTGTTTTACTAAAGATGAACAGTGACAGACAAAAGTCACGTGACTCCAAATGGGTATAATTTTTACTATATGTAATATCAAATCAACTGCCTACTTATCATACTTTTATTCATTGCAGTTTGTAACACAAGTGCTTTTTAGTTTACTAATTTTCGCCCTTCCAATAGCGGCTGTAACTCTCTTCTTCTGTATTCTGATTATTGCTTCGTTTCTGCTCTATTTGTCTTTTTGTCAAGAGCATCCATCCATCCAATGGCGCTACAGTCCAAATCGGACCTTGGCCTCCTCTATTTTCAGCCTTCAATTTTCCCCGTCTTCTGCCACTGCTTTCCAGTTGATTCCCAGCATAGTGTGTGCGGCCCTTTTTATTTTATCCTGCCAGCCGGCCCTGGTCTTCCTGCTGATCGTTTTCCTTGGAATATCTTTTTTACTATTCTTGCCTTGCTCATTCGTTGTACATGTCCAGCCCATTTAAGTCTCTGCAGGTTAATAGTAGTTGCGGCATCGGCTTCCTTAAACAATTATTATTATTATTATTAACTAAATACAAGGGCAGAGATAAATCTATTATGCCCAATATACAAAAAAAGGTCTGTATGAAAAAAAAAGAATAAGTAAAACTAAACTTAAATATTATGCACAAGAATCATATCTACTTTTGAAGGCGCTGACACTTGGAACAGTCACAACAGAGTCGGGAAAAGCGTTCGAATTGGTAAATATCCGGTTTGCTAAAAAATGTTGCCGGTGAGAAGTTCTGAAAGACTCCTTTGTTAGCTTCAATGAATGTCCTCTTAAGCGATCGTTCATGTTACACGTAAAAATAGTTTTGAGATCTGTGGTAAGTTTGTTGTGGAGTATTTGGTAAGTTAATATGGCATCTCCAATACGTCGCCGGTCCTGTAAGAAGGGAAGTTCCAAACGAGATAGACGTTCTTCGTAAGACATTCTTCGAGACCCAGAGACCATGCGAGTAGCTGCTCGTTGTGTTCTTTCAATGAGTTGTATATCCCTGACCAGAGAGGGGCTCCAAACTTGAATGGCGTACTCAAGGTGAGGTCGAATGTACGATTTATACAGAGTCAAGAACAAACTTGGGTCTAATTGCTGGAAGCTTTTAGAAAGTAAATATTTTGATGTATTAGCTTTTTTGACAGCTGCTTGAGCTTGTTCAGACCATGAGAGTTTACTACTTACTATAACAGCAAAGAGCATATAATTGCTCTTTGATAACACCTAAATCGGAGCAACTATCTCTTGGGTGGATTAGGATTCCATTTATCTTATAAGTTAGACGGGGGTTGTTATATCCAATATGTAAAACACAACACTTTTTGACATTAAGAGGAATAGACCAAGTCTCACACCAGTTTTGAATAGATTCCAGGTTCTCTTGTAGTGTGTTATAGTTAGAGAAAGGATTTCCGAAAAACTTACTATCGTCGGCATAAAAAGCATGACTGGATTTTATAACATGCTGAAGATCAGATGTATATAAAAGAAACAATGTTGGGCCAAGAACAGAATCCTGAGGTACACCAGAGCCTACATCATGCCAGGTTGAATATCAGATCCAATCCTAACTTTGAACTTACGACAGGATAAGAAGGCCGAAATCCAGGATAAAAGTTTTCCTCGGATACCAAAGTGTTCAAGCTTTAGAAGAAGTTTGTTTCTTGGAACTTTATCAAAAGCTTTTGAAAAGTCCAAGTATATGACATCGATAGGTTGTTTGTTATCCAAGGCGAAAGTCCACTCATTGAGGCAAGAGAGTAGATTGGTGAGAGCGGACCGTCCAGGTAAAAACCCATGTTAGGTTGGAGGGATAATATTGTGGTTCAAAAGAAACGGAAGTAGAGAATCAACAATAATTCTTTCCATGGTTTTGGCACAGACGGAGATAAGGCTTATTGGACGATAGTTATTTGGGTCAAGTTTATCACCTTTTTTAAAGATTGGACTGACGGAAGCTGAAAGCCATGTAAATGGTAGAGTCCCTTCATCAAAAGAGCTTTGAAAAATGTTGCTCAAGGGATCTGCTAATATTGATGAATATTTTTAAAAACTGACGGAGGGAATATGTCAGGGCCAGGAGAGGAGACAATTTTGATATTCTCAAGTTTTGTTTTAACAACATCAGAAGAGAAGATAATGCTTTCAAGAGACTGATGAAGTCTGGTTGTTTGGATTTGAGGTAAGCAGTCATGAGATGGGAGTGTAAATAATTTTTTGAAAGTTTTTGCTAGAGCTTCAGCTGCTGAGGCATGCGTATCACATATAATGTTGTCTCTGATAACTGGTATGGAAATATTGGATGCAAGTTTAGTTCTGGTATACTCATAGATTGCTTTGCTGCCTTTATTTAAAGGATTTGATTCAAATTCTTTTTTGACTAATTTTAAGTCCCTAGATCAGGGGTGGCGAACCTTTATTGATCTACGTGCCATTTTTTCTAAAGAAATGGTTAATGAGGCCATGACGTGCCTTCAAATAATGCCAAGTAGAAATAGGCTAAAAATACATATTCCTAGGTACATAACCGAGCCAAAAGGCGGGAGCTGAGGAAGACTAACCTGGAGGTGGCGGACAGCCTGGATGATGAGTGCCGTGCAAACAACGAAAGTGGGCCCCAAAATTCCGCAAGAGCGTAGTGAACGTAAAGATTGCAACCATAAACAATTATCCTAACGTTCAGTGGGCTTTCGTTGCTTCCAAATTCTCCCTCACAAATGAACCAAGCTATAATTAAGCTGGTGAAGCACGAAGCCGAGGGGCAACCAACTTATTCAAGCGAAGGCTGGGATGGAAAATGCCGAGAAATACTACCACACGCAATTCAACTCAGGTTATCAAAATCTCCCAAAAATTGGAAAAGGGCCACCAGAAAAACTATTGGAATGCAGAGTGGTCTAAATTGACAGCAACATAGCTGTAATTTGCTGAAAGATGTTATCACAAGATGAAACTAGGGTTGCCTAGATACGCAGAGGAAAATTTATTCAATATTTAAAAATAAATGTGAATAGGGTTGTCTAACGATCCAGGGGTAAACTTACAAAATAAATGCTTAAAGTAAAATCCAACTAGTTATTTCAAATACTGCATGCGAACTACAAACTAAGCGTAACAGCGCCCCTATCGACGTCCCTCCGCGTCCCCCGCGCTAGCTCACTCCGTAGCTCACTCCCATCCGTTCGGTCAGAAATTCGCGGGAAATCTACCTATCTCTGTCGCGCAGTCTGTTGCCGTTTCGGCACCGGTAGCCTTGTTCACAATGAACTTTGTTATTATGACCTCAAATGTAGATGAAAAAATAAATTGTTTCGATGAGGTACCTAAATTCCTTAATTAAGGCCGTGCCCAAATTATTTTGCCGCGTGCCATCAATGGCACGCGTGCCATTGGTTCGCCACCCCTGCTCTAGATAAAGCATTTGAATATGTGCGGTGTGCTTCAAAATCCACAGTACCATTTGAAGCGCAATATTTTTTCCATAACTGCCGTTTTCGACAAGAACGTGTAATGAAACTATCGTTAATCCATTTATAAAGCTCGTGGTTGTATCTACTCCTTCACGGGTTGCCCTTCTTGATAAGATCGTATATCTTTCGCAAAGATTATCCTTTCATCTGCTTCCGCTCTTTGTCATAGTGTTTATGTCTCGCTTCCATACCCCAGAACTGGTCTAATTATTGTTTTGTAAAGTCTCAGTTTTGTTTTTCTGTGTACGTTGCTCGACTTAAATATGGATGACATGCTATATGTTTTGTTTGCGTTACTAATTTGGCTTTGTATCTCCTTAATTTCATCGAGTTTATTGCTGATGTTGGCGCCTAGATATATGAAGTCGTTTACTATTTCGAAGAATTGCCAGTGTGGCCGAGCGGTTAGGAGCTTGACTGCTGTGCCACGGTAAATAGTTTAATTACCGTACTTAAATCAAACAAGTAGAGACACTCACTTTCGGTTCCTTTGATGTCAAAATACCGATTTGGATGACCTTGAACGGCTCCGGGGGGGTACTTTCCGATGGTACTAACAGATGCCGCCACTACTTTATCACATACATTCCATGATCACATATGATTAGTAGCAGAGCTAGTAACTGTGCTGCCATCTGATAGTCAAGCTTAGAAATACCCCCCGAGTTACTGTCCCAGGCACTCTAGACAGGTTTCAACATTTGGCTTGTGTGTCTCTACTTGTTTGATGTATGTACGCTGGTTTAATCCTGACATCTCGCAAGTGGCAGGCGGCCCACCTAGTTGCTTTAAAAATTGGGAAGCAAAACCACAGTTGTGGAAGTAGGGAAAGTAAGGCGGTCGTCGAAGGCATGATGCTAACCACATCACCCAGTACGCCAGATTGACTGGGTTTTGGAAAGAGATATTTCGGCCACCCTAACTCGTTTTGTCTCAAGCCATGTTTCTCCATGTGAAGTACCCGAACATTACTTTACTTTTACTATTTCGATGGGAGCAGAAAGTGGAAATTATGAAGAACAAATACAAGTTAAAAAGTTCAAACATATTCATGGACGATGATTTAACAGCAGAGGAGGCCAATATACAAGCGAAAATCAGAAGCATAGCAAACCAAGAAAAAGCAAAAGGAATAACAACTAAAATAGGATACCGAAAACTGACCAAAAATGGAGAAGATTGGATCTGGAATTCTACCAGTGGTGCTTTGGTAAGGAAAAAAGACCACAGAAGTGCAAAAAACTAAAAAAGAAAAGGGAGGACGGATATATGAAGACAAACCCGGCAAAGAAAAAGGATAATAATAAAGGGTGTGCGATACAAAATAGTGAGACAGAGAATACAAGGGAAATAAAAAAATCAAGAGTAAACAAAATATTAAAGATAGGTCAGTGGAACGTCAGAACTTTATATCAGGAAGGAAAAGTGGCACAAGCTATAAACAAAATGAAAAATTACAAAATAGAAATATTGGGTGTTAGCGAATGTAGATGGACAGGGCAGGGCGAAGTTAACATACAGCAACACACTGTTATATACTCCAGATTAGAGGAAGGCAGTGAGCATATACATGGTGTGGGAATTATTATTAGCAAAACCCTGAAGCAGATGTTAATTGAATGGAAACCAATCAGTGAGAGAATCACTGTAGCAAGATTTAATGTAGGGAAGAACAAACTAACGATAGTACAATGTTATGCACCCACGGAAATTGCAGAGTACCAGCAAAAAGAGAATTTCTACGATTCACTTAATCGAACATTGAGTAATATAAATAATGACGATATACTAATTTTAATGGGAGATTTTAATGCGAAAGTGGGAAGAAAAAATGAAGACTTCGAAAGCGTCATGGGCACACAAGGAATGGGAGAAAGAAATGAAAATGGTGAACTGTTTATGGAGCTCTGCGGATTACACAATTTACAAATAGGAGGAACGATATTTAAACATAGGGAATGCCACAAGGTCACCTGGGGGTCCCCGGGTCAAACTATACAAAACCAAATAGACCACATCTGCATCAAACAAAAGTGGAATAGACTACTGTTGGATACAAGGAACAAGAGGGGTGCAGATGTGGAATCGGACCATTATCTGGTAGTTGCCAAAGTTTTCTTAGAAACAGAAATGCAAAAGAAAGAAAGAAAAAGAACGGGACACATTAAATATGATACAGACAAAGCTAGAAATACAGAAATAAAGCAAAATTTTACAGAGGCGTTAGTGGATAAAGGTACAAAAATAGAATATAACAAACCAGTAGAAGAAGTGTGGCATGAATGTAAAGAAGTTTTCTTAGATACATGCAAAAAAACGTTGGGAACTAGAAAAATAGAAAACAGAAAACACTGGATGAGTGACTATACATGGGACAGGATTAGAGAAAAAAGGAAAGTCAAAATAAGGAAGCTAGCCGAAAATAGAATAGAAAAGCAGGAAGAATTACAAGAGCAATACAAGAGCCTCAGCAAGATCATTAAGAGAGCAGTTAGAAATGATAAATGCAAGTATGTAGAAGACATAGCTGATAGAGCACAAGAGGCATCGAATAAAGGAGACACCAAAGAACTATTTGCAAATATGAGGAAATTAAGTAGCTCTAGAACCGTAAGCTCGACTGTAAAGAGTAAAGAGGGAAATCTACTGTGCACAGATGGACAGCAATTGGAGCGGTGGTTGGAGTATTTCACAGAAACGCTAAACGTGGAGCAAAAAGTAAATGTAGAAATTCAGGAACTTGTACCGTACGGACCTGACCTTAACGTAAGTGTCGACCCACCTACTGACGATGAAGTTCTGAATGCAATACAACATGCAAAGAAGGGTAAAGCGCCGGACATAGATCAGATAACAGTGGAAATACTAAAAATAGACACAGCTGCTTCTGTAAAATTACTGAAACCGCTGTTGGAGAAAATTTGGAAAGAGGAAAAATTTCCTAAGGACTGGAAGGAAGGGGTAATCATTAAACTGCCAAAAAAAGGCGATCTCAAGAAATGCGATAATTGGAGAGGCATTACCCTGCTCAGTGTTGTAAGTAAGATCTTTTATAGAATTATACTAAATAGAATATTGCCAGTAATAGAAGAACAGCTGCGTGGAGAGCAATGCGGGTTTAGAGCCGGTAGATCATGCGCGGATCACATAATAACAATACGAATAATAATAGAGCAGGCAATCGAATACAATGCACCACTGTACTTAGCCTTTATCGATTATAAAAAAGCTTGCTATAGCCTGAATAGGGAATGCATATGGGCCACTCTGAGAAATAGAGGCATACCCATAAAAATAATTAAACTAATTAAGGCAGGTTATAGCGATTACGAGTGCAGAGTAGCAGATAAGGGTTATTTATCAACAGCCTTTCGATCAACAACTGGAGTACGGCAGGGTTGTATCCTATCACCCATACTATTTATATTAGTGTTGGATGAAGTTCTCAGACGAAGTGTCGACAGCGAAAAAAGAGGAATAAGATGGAAACTAAATGGGACTCTAGAAAATCTTGACTTTGCCGATGATTTGTGCTTGCTGTCACACAACGGACGTCACATGCAGGAAAAATTAGACAAATTAGTGATGGAATCAAAGAAAGTAGGACTGCAAATAAACAGAAAGAAGACCAAATTATTGTGTATAAATGTGGATGCTCCCCAGAGCATCAGGGTGGAAGGTGAACAAATAGAGCGTGTAGATGAGTTTACGTACTTGGGAAGCGTGATGGCAGCAGAAAACAGTGTGCAGAAAGATGTGGCAACCAGAATTAATAAAGCCAGAAGCGTGTTCATTAGGCTAAATAATATATGGCGTGCGAGTAACTTAAATATAAAGACTAAAGTGAGAGTGTTTAATTCTATCGTGAAACCAGTGCTGCTATATGGAGCTGAATCTTGGTCGATGACAAATGTGATAAAGCAGAAGTTACAAGTCTTTGTAAATAGATGTTTACGTAATATCCTGAAAATTTGGTGGCCAAATGTTGTCAGTAACGAGGAACTATGGAGACGAACTGACCAAGTGGGTATAAGTACCGATATAAAAAGGAGAAAGTATGGGTGGCTTGGGCACACGCTAAGGAAGGAGTGTTTTGTACTGGAATCCGCAGGGCTACAGGAAAAGAGGCCAGCCAAGGGCTACATGGCGAAGAACAGTTGGAAAAGAGACTAATAGGTCAATACCACAACTTGAACAACTGGCTCGCGTGAAGAAGGACTGGAAAAACTATATCAACACCCTATGCCCCTTAATGATACAACGTCCAAGGGGCCTACCGGCAGGACAGTTTATCCTGCCGGCAGGCCCTAAAATTGAATGTGTGATTTTATATATGATGCGGTCCTTCTAGAAGTACAAAAATGTCACCAACGGAAAGTGCGTAAAATTTTGCCTATCTCTTGTGCAGGTTTGAACTCGATTGTTCAAACCGCATAGAAATTATCGGATGATATTGGTTTGCGAGTAGTTTCTCTCCGTTAGCAGTGGCGTTCGGACGTTTGTTGCTCCGCTGCACAATAATGGTCACAAAAATTAAGATAAACGATCGTGTATTCACGAAAGCTACGAATTTTGATGATGGCATCAACAATTGGAGTCTGTCTATGTTTGGATCGGGATTCCCACATAAATTATAGATTAAGTTTGTTTCTTGTTATTACCTTTTATGTTTCTTGTTTTTACGTTTGTACTGAATGGAACACAAGTTTATTTTTATATCACAGAAAAAGAATAAATATTGTTTATTTTATAGTAAAAGCGCATTTATTTCCTAAAACCTACAAAAAAGAAACGTATCCAAAAAAACATTAG